>WSYH01011084.1:0-21691 GCA_036426205.1 Ascaphus truei
TTTTTTCACTGTCACTTTATGGTTTGAAGTTATATGTAGTTAAGTGTGTTGATTTTTATTAGGATTTTTATTGATTCATATAATTTATTATCATTATTCTATATATATTGTCACTATTATCCATATATACAGCCGCAGCCCCTTTTATTCTAACACTTCACCGATATTTTCCGGTGACTTTTTCCGAATGCCACGCGCTTCGCCGCGTTCATGCGGCGTTCGTGCCGTATTCATGTCGCAATCATGCCGGCGTCCACCGCGCTTGATCTGTTTAATGAGAATGTTTTGGATTTAATTGGTTGCAATTCTTCGCGTATCCGCCAGGTGGCAGATATTCATGAATTGTAGTGCGCATGCGCTTCAGTAATGTGTCGACTTGCAGGTGTCCTTTGTGAAATGACCTTGGTACTGAAGAAGTTCTACAACATTGTATCAATTTAGGTGTTTCATATTAAAAACTAAATTCAAACTGTCTGGTGTTCTATTCCATTGTCCAGAGAGGTCCAGAGATGAGTACATCAGTGCAGTCCGTGTTCAGAAAGCCCAACATAACGTACGCTTATTTAATATGGTCAGCAATTAGTTCAGCAGATGATAAGATGGCCACAGTTGGTCAAATTTATCAATATTTTATCAAAAATTATGACTTTTATAGATTTTCACCAGATGCTCTGGGGTGGAAGCGCGTGATAAGGAAAAATTTATGTATCGATCATCGTTTTTTTCGTATTGCTCCTGCACCCGGAGTTACAGGAGGAGGATATTGGTGTGTTGCCCCTGAATTTTCCAGTACCTTTGTAAAACCAACTCCGAATCGTCAGTCCCAGGCAAACAATGCGCCAGCACCGGCTTCCAATAACGGTCCGACCGTCTGTGAAAACCTGCTGACCGGCAACCCTTGCTATCAGCCCCCGCCTGGATATCTGCAGCCTGAGCAGGATTTCACGTGCAGATACCAGAAAGCTTGCATGTACCAAAGCGATTTCCAGCTTCATCAGATGGCAACTACAGGTCTAGCAGGCCCGCTGTCACCTGTCAACTACGTTTATAATCAAGACTACGGGGCTGGCAGTGGCTCGGCGCCAACCGCTTGGCAAAGTCTATGGTGAGTACGGCTGCCGTATTTTATTCTTTTTTGAAATATCAATATCAATGCACAGTAAAGCGATTCTCCTGTAATCAATCTCTTTGCTTATGGTTATTTACTGTAGTTCTTTTAGTCACAATTCGCCAAACTTTAGTCCAGCAATATCATTGGCTGAGCAGCTTCTACACTAGATTGGTGGACAGCTAGGCGCATGCGCATTGGAACCTTGTTGAAACGTATACTGTATGCGTCTCATCACATCTAGGCGCATGCGTGTATGTGAAGAAGAGACGCCCCCCGAGAAAATAATTGTTGGGACTGACCGAGGGGACTGCGGGGACTGGCTGTGGGAACTACTTTAGGGGACTGACTAGTTTGTGTCGTACAGTATTTACAGTATTTATTTTTCTTCCTCAGACTTCCTCAAACTTTTTCATCAGGCTGAGAACGGCAAATGGAGGGATTTCGATGGATAATATCGCTTTTTGAAACGATGCTTGCACACTGCTGAATCTGAATCAGTTCCATTTTTATTGATTAGGATAGAATAATTGAGCTTTATTACATACTTTTTTACATACTGTATAATAAACCCCAAAAATAAAAAGTATGCATTTATTCTGTACATGTACAGTATTACAGTACAGTATGTGTGGTCTACTCTAATAATAATACAAATACAGATAATGCGTTTTAATACTGTTTTGATGTACTGTAATGCGCAGTAAGTAAAAAAACATTAATGTGTACAGTAATTAAAAACATACAGGTATATTTAAAAAAAAACAGCAATTGATTTTATTGGTGGGTGCAGTAAGTACAAATACATTAATGGTGTCCAATACAGTAAAAACATTGACAGTATAAATACAATCTACAACAATCAACATTATTTTTATTGGTGGAGTACTGTAAGTAAAAAAACATTAATGGTGTACTGTAATTAAAAACATACAGGTATATTTAAAAAAAACAGCAATTTATTTTATTTGTGGGTGCAGTAAGTACAAATACATTAATGGTGTCCAATACAGTAAAGACATTGACGGTATGAATATAATCTACAACAATGAACATTATTTTTATTGGTGGAGTACTGTAAGTAAAAAAACATTAATGGTGTACTGTAATTAAAAACATAAAGGTATATTTTAAAAAAAACAGCAATTTATTTTATTGGTGGGTGCAGTAAGTACAAATACATTAATGGTGTCCAATATAGTAAAAACATTGACAGTATGAATACAATCTACAACAATCAACATTACTTTTATTGGTGGAGTATTGTACTGTAAGTAAAAAAATATTAATGGTGTACTGTAACATTAAAAATCTACAGTACCGATAGAATATCAGAATAACAAGAATTTTTATGCAGACACACATGTCTGGGAAAAAAAATGAATTTTTTTTTCTCCAGACTTCAACTTCCACATGATTGTGAAGTTATACACGCATGCGCATTAATCATCAACTAAGTCCCTTACCAAAGAGGATTACATGCAGGCGCAGAGATGGGACGCTCGGCTCGGGACGATTAAAAGCACAAAGCCAAGCTTTTGAAAATGAATGGTTTTTGAGAGGTGTCGATAAGAAGTTGAAATACTTGAGCCTTGTGTGTGTCTGTGGGGGGAAGGGGGGTAAAGCTGCATGAAGGATTAGCAGTACTGTAGTTCAAAGATATATTTTCAACAGATCATCATAATGTTTTGATCCCCAGAACCCCAAATCAATAAAAATTACAAAAAACATGTGAATGACCAGTGTAACATTAAAAATCTACAGTACCGATAGAATATCAGAATAACAAGATTTTTTACGCAGGCACAAATGTCTGGAAACGAAACATAAAAAAAAATGAAATATTTTTTTTTCCAGACTTGAACTTCCACATGATTACACGCAGGCGCTGAAATGTGACACCATGTTCTGTACGTTATACACTTAGGAATGTGATGACAGGTTCGGGATGATTGAAGCCAGAAAGCCATCTGGCTGTTAGAGGTGTACTGAACTGTAGATAAGAAGTTGAAATAGTACTTTAGCCGCGTGTGTGCGGGGGCGAGAGGGAGAGCGCTGTATGCGCCGAAATGTGATACTGTAACACCCCTATGCATTTCAACAGTGTTCAAATGAGACATACAGTACTGTATGGTACACGCATAATAATGTACAAAAAGAGTAGGAAAACAAGTAAAAGTACTGATTACAAAATAATACTGTACATACAGTACTGTATAGAAATGTGATAATTTTATATTCGAAGAAGACTCGACGCTATATTTTTGTAATACTGTATACTGTAAATCCTCCATTTTACAAATACTGTGCGCGCACACACAGACATAATGCATTAGACATGCATTAGACTTATTAGACTTTTAAGACAACAGCTCGCGAACTCCCACCTGTGTTTTTAGACGGTATTGCAGTATAGCGGACAGCGCTAAAAATCTGAGCGCTAATATATCGGAAAGTGCTACGGAAAAAAAGAAAATATACTGCATCTGGCCGCGGTTAGCAAAGCGCCGCGGATCTGGCCGCATTAGGATAAAGGCGGCCTCAGCTGTATATATATATAAATATATATATATATATATATATAGTGAATAGATGAGAACAAGGCACTCCGTCAGGTAGATAAAGGTGGGTGCAAATCCTATATGAATCAAATAGGTGATACGATACCTGTGTGTGTGTGTGTGTGTGTGTGTGTCAGTGTGAGCAGTGTGAGCAATGGTCAGTGTGTGCAGTGTGTGCAGTGTGAGCAATGAGCAGTGTGTGTGCAGTGTGTGTGCAGTGTGAGCAATGAGCAGTGTGTGTGTGTGTGTGTGAGCCATGGGAAAACCGCGTTATAACCGAATCGCGGTATAGCGAGGCGCGTTATAACGGGGTTTAGCTGTATTATGTTTGCTAATTGTGTAAGTTTTGGGAGGCAACTCCCCTGTGTGGTTTACATCATTTGGTTTTGTCCTAATTAACCAGTAATAAAAGGGAGGGGGTTTCTTTCCCTCGGGCTGCTACACTCCTTGTTGCTGCGATGTGATATAAGGTTGTTCTTTTTCTGCACTCCTTGTTGCTGCTATGTGATATGAGGTTGTCTCTTTCTGCACTCCTTGTTGCTGTTATGTGATATAAGGATATCTGTGGAACTTGAGTGAAAGGATGCAAACTTTCTAATGCAGATATTGCTGGCTACTCTCTGTATGGAGACATCATGCTGGGGGAACTGGTTGTTGTGCACCTGAATGTGGAATCCCTGATAAAAAGAAGGTTCAGAGAACAGCAAAAGCCTCTTTCATTCTTCTCAATGTCTGATGCTGCTGCTTCTTTAAATAAAGGCTGAGACTCAACCTTTCACATCCTCTCCTTCCCATTTATATTCCTGTAACCCCCTGTGCCCCTCTCCTTCCCATGTATATTCCTGTTACCCCCTGTGCCCCTCTCCTTCCCATTTATATTCTTGTTACCCCCCCTGTGCTCCTCTCCTTCCCATTTATATTCCTGTTACCCCCTGTGCCCCTCTCCTTCCCATTGTACAAGTGTTCCTTTCCCACCACCGTGTATACCCCCACACCGTGTCCACCGTAAAGAACCAGTTCCTTGGTCACTTAACCCCTAGTGTCCCCAAGAAATCCGACCCCAAGGTGGGATCAGCACCTGTAGGTACCGGTGTTGTTGCACTTTATAAGAATACCTGCCGGGCGCTCCAGCACCTGGTAGCTGACACTTCGAAAAGCATCTGCAGATCCAGTGTCGTCTCTCACGAGTAGTTCCTCACTGTCAGGGAGGTCTCTCACGAGTCTTGACTCCGCAATGCAGTCAGATCCCAAACTACAGATCACCATGTAGTTCAGGAAGATGCTGTGTCCCTGACTGCTACTATCAGTAAATGGGTAAAGTCCCTATCTAGGGTTGTTCCCTGCAGTACCACAAGCTGGTGGTGACTCAGGGCCTGCGCTGGGGCCTAGGGGAATATTCTGGCCTATGCAGAGGGTCACTGTCCCCCTGCACTACTCACCTCCTCTCCCCTTGCTCTCCCAGCACAAACTATCACCATCTGCCTTAACTCTCCCTCAACTGTCAGCGCGAGCCCCCCTCACGCTAAACTGTCTTTCTCCTATCTCCCAATAGCAGCCGCCCTATTGGCTAAGCCGTGCCGCGTCATCCGGCCGTCCTGCGCATGCGCAAAGTTCTTTAAAATGGCTGCCGCACTGGTCTGCCTTGTAATGGCCGCCGAGCGACCTGCGCACGTGTGCAACCCAAAATGGAAGCCCCCGCTTGCCGGATGCACCACAAACTCCTGCGACCGGCTCGCCTCACCAGCTGAAACAACCCCCCACCTTTGCTTCAGCACGTGCGTGCATACATCTCGCCGCCTTGCTCCTGAATCCACACTCCCCCTGCCCGCCAGCAAGTTCCCCTCACGATGCCGAAGGTAAGTGGAACTGGGGTCAAGGGAATACCCAGAGGGGAAACCGGGAACCCGGCTACATCCTCCCCCTGGTGGAATTCAACGGCCCCGCTTGTGAACATATACCAATTGTAACACACATTTTACACAATAAAAATGCATAAATATTAATACAACTTATCAATTGTATACTCTACATGAGATTATACATTTCATTGAATATTACAATCACAGATCTCACTTTACTGCTAGCCCACTGCTGAGCCTCATAATGGGGTGCCCCGAATTGATCATAAGTCATTCTCATGGGAGGTTGACCAACTCTTTGGCTTCTGCAGAGCTGCTCTTCAGTGCAGCTCAGTCTCTTCCCTTGAGGGGACCAATGTCTCAACACAGTCTCTTTGAGGCACAAAGCATGGGCTCTGTGGATCTAAAGGCTGACTCACTGGAGTCACCTGGTTTGGCGTTTGACCATAGGGCCCTTTACCTGTAGCTCCTTCAGGAGATGCCCCTACGGTCGGAAGGCCCCTTTGAGAGGTTCCCTCCATAGAGTCCTCAGGGTTGGTATTATTTACAGTCGCTGGACCAACCTCTGTTAAGTTTGGCTTCCCATCTAGGGAAACAGCTGCTATTTCCAGCTCTTCATCTCCTACTTGAGGTATAGGGAGTAGATGATTTCTATGCCATACCTTAACCCGGCCTTCTGAGTCTTTGATACGGTACACCGGGAGGCCAGGCATCTGTGACTCCACCTCATATACACCATCTCTCCAACAGTTGGCCAGTTTATTATTTTATTTATTTATTTATAAAATGTTTTACCAGGACGTAATACATTGAGAGTTACCTCTCGTTTTCAAGTATGTCCTGGGCACAGTTAATATGACAAATAATACATGGTTACAGTTACCTAAATGAACAGGGTATACATTATATACAATACATTGCATGCACAGTTAGAGAAGATGTATATTATAGGCTTATGTAACAGTTATGATTCTGCTTTATTGTTCAACATTGTTTTTTTGTTTAATATTATGGTATTAGAGTTTATCATTGCTTATTAATGTTTTACCGTTTTAATGTGTTTTATTTGCCCCTTACATGTTGTTTCTTCTTCTTTTTCTCCCCCCCCGCTTTCCCCCCCTCCCCCCTCTTCCTCCCCCATATTTTTCCCTTCCCTTTCTTTTCCTTTCCCTTCTTTTCTTATTCTTTTCTTTTCTATCCCGTTCCATTTCTCCTGTTGTTATCGGACAAATTAATATATATTTATTTGAATTAGTTTAACTATTCTCTATGTGTTATATGAAGATGACATTGAGATTTAGCTGATACAGTTATATGAATAGACTGTGTCTGTAGCTCAATATTAATTATAAATGTCCTAGATACCAGGTTCTTTGGGAAATGTTGCATAGGTGTTTTTAAGTTATCCCTGATCATACTGTACTAAAATACAACACATCTGGCATTTGGAAGAACACAAGTACAGCTAAACCCCGTTATAACGCGGTCCTTGGGGTCCACAACCCAAAGACCGCGTTACAACCGGGGTCGCGTTAAAATTTCACCGACATCAGCTCTGGAGCTTCCTCATTACAGATTTAAATCTCCTCCATTTTGCCGCCTTACCAGTGCTCTCCTCTTCCTGCTGTCCACGTGCTCATATCTTTCTGCTCTGCTCATCTCTCTGCTCTCTTGCCATCGTTTTTTTCAAACATTCAATTCAATGCTTTATTGACTACCAGACACAGACACAGACACAATTAAACATTAATACATTTTGTACAAAACACATGCAGGGATTGAACTCGGGACCTTCTGATACCAATGCCTTGCTTCTTACCTTTACACCATAGGCTTGGTGTGACAAGACAGAACCTATAAATATATTTATCCTCTACAACACAAGGGACATGTCAATGTGAAATCTTAAGGCAATTTCTAGCTGTCTATGACATCACACAGTTCTGTGGTGTAGTGGAAGAACTCTTACCAACATATGCCAGGGTCCTGGGTTCAATTCCTGTATGAAATGGTATAATTAACTTTTTTAATTAATTATTATTTTAATTATGTTGTATAATTTATAAATATATAATTCTTTATTATTCTTTATTAAGTAATAATTATTCATTAATCAATAATGATGTATCAATAATAATTCATTATTAATCATTCTTTATGATTAATTATGTATTATTAATAAGTATGATGATTAATTATTATTAGCAGTTAATTAACTAATTAATAATTAATTAATAATTAAGTATTAAGTATTATTAATAATTATTTTTTAATAATTATTAATTAATAATACTATTATTATTAATTTATTATGATTAATAAGTATGATTATTAATTATCATTAACAATTCATAATTTTGACTAATTAATAAGTATTACTAATACCTAATAATTATTAATACCCAATTAGTAATAATAATTATTAATACTTAATTATTAATAAAACTTATTAATACTTAATAACTATTAATAATTAGTAAGTATTAATAATTGTTGTTAATAATTAAGTATTAATAATTATTATTACTAATTGGGTGCTAATAATTATTAAGTAATTATTAATACTTAATTATTAATAACAATTATTAATACTTACTAATTATTAATAATTAGTAAGTATTAATACGTTTCATTAATAAGTAAGTATTAATAATTATTATTAAGTATTTAGTAATAATTATTAATTAGTTAATTAACTGTTAATAATAATTAATAATCATACTTATTAATAATACATTATTAATCATAAAGAATGATTAATAATGAATTATTATTAATACATCATTATTGATTAATGAATAATTATTACTTAATAAAGAATAATAAAGAATTATATATTTATAAATTATACAACATAATTAAAATAATAATTTATTAAAAAAGTTAATTATACCATTTCATACAGGAATTGAACCCAGGACCCTTGCATATGTTGGTAAGAGTTCTTCCACTACACCACAGAACTGTGTGATGTCATAGACAGCTAGAAATTGCCTTAAGATTTCACATTGACATGTCCCTTGTGTTGTAGAGGATAAATATATTTATAGGTTCTGTCTTGTCACACCAAGCCTATGGTGTAGAGGTAAGAAGCAAGGCATTGGTATCAGAAGGTCCCGAGTTCAATCCCTGCATGTGTTTTGTTCAAAATGTATTAATGTTTAATTGTGTTTGTGTCTGTGTCTGGTAGTCAATAAAGCATTGAATTGAATGTTCGAAAAAAAAAAAAAAACCCGATGGACGGGCAGAGAGATGACGTGGACAGCAGGAGAGAGATACGGGCAGAGAGATGATGAGCACGTGGACAGCACAGCTGTAAGAGGAGAGAGAGTGTGTGTAAGGCGTGGAGGCTTTCAATTCGGGAGCCATGCTCAGACCGCGTTATAACCGATTCGCGGTATAGCGAGGCGCGTTATAACGGGGTTTAGCTGTATATGTAATATTATGCCTAAAAGATATATGTGGTGTTTAAACAAGATTTGTTGTGAGCTGGATATTGTTAATTTGTTTTGTACATCAGAGGTTAATATGCGGGCTCAGACCACGTCTCCCCACTCCAAGACGAAGCGCTGATCCTAGCGTGAAACGCATTGAGGGGGAGATTGTGGTGTAGCTGTGTGTTCGTGAGGTTCCAATAAAGTTTTTGCTTTAACCCCGGAAGTGCCCTGAAGTTTGATACAGGCTGTGGCGCCGGATCCTTTTCTTCCCATGCTCTATCTTCAGAAGGCTGCACGCCCAGAACTGGAGCTCAGAGGAGAGCAGGACCAGGTCTGTGAGCCTACATAGGTAAGGTTTCCCTTCCCGGCTCTGACCTATTTCTGGTCCGTGCTCCACTCTATGTGACACTCACTGACACCCCAGGGTGCTGGAACTAACTGCCAGAGCGCAGGACAGACTTTCTTGTTGCTATCCTCAAAGGGTGCTTGAGCGGAAGCGGCTTTCCGACCCGTGTCTTCAGGGTAGATTTTGAGAAGGTTGTTGAGAACCTTCGCCTTGCTGGAATAGCCTTCCACAAACCTTCGAAAATAACCGCAAAATCCTAGGAAGGATCGCAATTCCATAACATGAGGAGAGGCTAGCTAAATTAGATTTATTTACATTACAAAAAAGGCATCTAAGAGGGGATATGATAACTATATACAAATATATTCAGGGACAATACAAGGAGCTTTCAAAAGAACTATTCATCCCACGGGCAGTGCAAAGGACTCGGGCCATCCCTTAAGGTTGGAGGAAAGGAAATTTCACCAGCAACAAAGGAAAGGGTTCTTTACAGTAAGGGCAGTTAAAATGTGGAATTCATTACCCATGGAGACTGTGATGGCAGATACAATAGATTTGTTCAAAAAAAGGTTGGACATCTTTTTAGATGGGAAAGGTATACAGGGATATACCAAATAAGTATACATGGGAAGGATGTTGATCCAGGGATTAATCCGATTGCCAATTCTTGGAGTCAGGAAGGAATTAATTTTTCCCCTTAATGGGGTTTTTTTGTTTTCCTTCCTCTGGATCAATAAGTAAGTATAGATATAAAATAAAGTATCTGTTGTCTAAATTTAGCATAGGTTGAACTTGATGGACGTACGTCTTTTTTCAACCTCATCTACTATGTAACTATGTAACTATGTAACATTAGCGGGTCGTGGCCAGTTCACCACAGCTTCTATTTTCCCCGGGTCAGTAGATATTCCTTCCACAGAGACAATGAGACCCACGTAGGTCACGAGGTGTGGCAGAATCGACACTTATCCATTGACAGCTTGAGTCCTTCCGCGCTCAGTCAATCCAGCACTTTTATCAGCCGCTCTTCATGTTTCTCCAGCGTCTTCCCGAACACTATAATGTCATCCAGATACACTAAGCATTCTCTGGGGTTCATATCCCCAATCGTCTTTTGCATTAGATGCTGGAAACTGGCTGGAGCACCGCATATACCGTAGGGAATACGCGTGAATTGATAAAACCCCAGTGGGCAGACGAAAGCTGTTTCTCCTTATCTTTGGAGTTCATTGGCACTTGGTAATTCCCGGACCTCAGATCCAACACACTGAACCACTTATTTCCCGACAGGGCGTTTAAGAGTTCTTTGATCCGAGGAAGGGTGTACTGATCTGGTACAATACGATTATTCAAGGTTGTATAGTCCACACATAGCCGTATTGACCCGTTCTTCTTCTGCACCACCACGATAGGCGATGCGTATGGACTGTGAGATCCCATGATGATGCCGGCCACCTCCATTTCTTGTAGTAGATTTCTCACATCTTCCACATCCCTAGGAGCGATGCGACGGGACCTTTCTCCAAATGGAGCCATGTCATTTAACCGAATGGTATGTTGAGCGCTGCGGCCATGTCCATATCACAGGTGGAGAATACTGCTCGTCTTGCTTCCAATTTGGTCAGCAACCTCTCTCTCCATTCTTCCGTCAATTGAGAGTCCCCGAAGTCAAACGCCAGTGGTGAATCGGCTACAGATACGGCTGCTGCCTGCGTTCGAGTCTCCATCTTCTCCACAGGAGTGACAGGGTATATTCTCCCCAACTGCTGTCCGTCGTCGATATGCATGGGGTAGGGAGAAATGTTCTGTACAACCACCTGCACTCTATTCAGTAGTTTAGATGGCCATTCCTTCACCTCGGCCAACAGTTTGTATCAGCGCCTTTGGTCGTCTTCAGGAGTACTTTCCAGCGAGAATAGTCGATCCGTCTTGTGCCTTTCTGGATAGCAGCAGGTAGCAGTCATCACTTTCCCTCCTCCTGGTGGGATCTCAGTTAACCCATACTCAATACATACAAAAAATGTGGGGTTCCCGGCACTATGAAAACATTTTACCCTTGTCCATAGAATTGTCCATATTGTTTCACAGTCCTCTTGACAATAAATGCTGCCGAAGACACAAGGAATCTGCTGCTGACTTGCGACTGGGTGGTTCTCCTGTTATAAAATACACAAAGAAAAACACACAATTACGTAGTACCAAGCACTGGACTCTAACCCTAAAAGGACAGATGGTAATGCCTACTTACAAGAAATTTTCTTGATATACAGTATACAATTGAGAGAATCTGTTCTTTTCTCTGACTTCACGGATTCCACATGTTGCCGTCACTCAATCAATCTCTTCAATAGGTTCCTCACAGCGTCCCGTTAATCCCCAAGGAGAAAATTGAAGGAGGAAAAATATCGTGCAGATTGCTATAATAGGTACATTTATTTAAAAAACATTAGCCAAAAAGCTCACTCACATGGCTTGGGCTAGAATAAAACAATTTACAATGTGCCGTTCGCAGCATGGGGAACAGGTACTTGCCGTGTTGCAAACGGATCCGAGCACTCTCACTGCTTGCAGTTCCGGTTCTGGCGCATCCTGCTGACGTCACACGACGCAATACTAGACCTCCCCCCTGACTGTCACTTCCTCAGTGGTGTGTGGAGTTACTCAGTATCAGAACTATTTATACCCTCAAGGGGCGTTACATAAAAAATTTATACAATGTACCTCAACCACCTTAAAATAAGTACAAACTACAATGCGCTTGTTTTTAACAACCAATTAATGCTGCCAAGGTAATAGATACCCTGGGGATCAGCAACATTAATCTTGGGAAAAAACAAAGCATAGATTTTGTTAATGTACTATTCCTTTAAAAAAGAGGCTAGGTCAAAGTCTATATTGAGGCCTTTGGGTGACAGGGTTTTCAATGTATATATCCAGAAGCTTTCCCTTCTGGACAGATAATTGAGCCTGTCACCCCCTCCCCCCCCCCCTCTCCAACTGGCTTTCGGAAAATCTATTCCCCTACTGTACATATGAGACCATCTGGTTTTTGATTATGCATCATTTTGTAATGGTTGGAGACACTGTGTGTCTCCAAACCTCTTTTGATATTATTATGTTCTGCCAGTCTATGTTTTAGAGGTCTCCCAGTCCTCCCCACATATTGCAAACCGCAGGGGCATTGCAACAAATATACACAAAATCTACTTGTACAATTAATAAATGTGTTAATGTCATATTTGATCCCTGTCACATTGGATTGAAACTGGTCACACTTGAGGCTGAATGAATAACCTATGCATTTCCACATGTGAAGTAGCCTTTATAATTGGCTAGCCACGTGGTGTAATTGTCTGGCCCCACTGTGGGGGCAACTAGGTGCCAATTCCGCCTTCAAATGTTTTGCTCTTTTATAAACAATCTGTGGGTGTTCTGGTAAAATGGATTTTAGGATGGGGTCTTTCTGGAGAATTCCCCAATGTTTATAGAAAGTTTTCTTAATTTCAGGGGCCAAACTATTGTACTTTGTTATAAACGGTATGAATTCTCCCTTCTTATTGTCTTTAGCTTTTTTAATATTGATAAGTGATGTTCTATCAATATCTTTGACATTACGGAGGGCCTGATTGACCCTACTTTTAGTGTAATCTCTTTCAATGAATTTATCCCTCAGGGTATTAAGCTGCTCCTTACATATATGTTCCTGAGAACAGTTTCTTTTAATTCTGAGGGCCTGGCCCTGTGGGATATTTTGTATCCACCTTGGGTGGTGGTGGCTTGATGCTAAGAGGTAGGTGTTGGCATCCACCTCTTTGTGGTAAGTTTTTGTGTGTACCACGCCACCATCCACATAAAGGGTCAGGTCCAAGAAATCAATACTATTGCTACTCTCATAAATGTGAACTTAATATTATAAGGGTTATTATTAAGATGTAGTTTGACTTTTCCAATTCCTCCATAGTTCCTCTCCAGACACACAGCACATCATCGATGAATCTCTTTCAGAGCACCAGGTTTGCACCAAACGGATTGCCACTCCATATGTGGCTCCGCTCCCACATAGCCATGAACGAATTTGCATAGCTTGGTGCAAACCTGGTGCCATCGCAGTGCCGCATGCCTGGAGAAAGAACTCTCCATCATAGCTAAAATAATTATGCGTAAGGATATAATGGATTCCCTCTAGAATAAATGATTTTAAATCCTCATCAACATTAATATCGTCCTCTAATGTTAACTGTATAGCCCTTAGTCCATCTGTGTGTCTTATAGATGTATAAAGGGACACTACGTCGCATGTGACCCAGATTAGTTGTTGATCACACTTAAGTCCCTGGATATGATTTAATACAACGTGGTTTCCCTAAAATATGACGGAATTTGGACTACATATTGTTGTAGTAAATAGTCTAGGAATTGGGAGAGATTAGATGTCAGGGATCAAATTCCCGATATGATTGGTCTTCCTGGGGGCCTGATTGGATCTTTGTGGATTTTGGGGATGAAGTAAAACACTGGTATCCTAGGTTGTTCAACTGTTAAGAATTCCAGTTTTTTTTTCGTGATCACTTCATCCCCAAAACCCTTACCTAGAATGTTGGACAATTCTTTCTGAAAGACTTCAGTGGGATTCCTTTCCAATTTTCTATAAGTGAGGTCATCACCCAAGATTCTCCTCGATTCCTCCCTATAGAAATCAATGTCCATTACAACTAGGCCTCCTCCCTTATCAGCTGATTTTATTACAATGTTTTTATTCTCAGCTTGGGACCGGATTGCCTCTTTCTCTTCTTTTGTTATATTGTGTTTTGTACACTTGAAGTTATTCCCAGATAACTCTAAGTCGCCAATGACCCCCTGCTCCTGCACAATATTATTAAAATACAGAAATGCTGCTTCATAACCATAGCTGATAGCCGCTAAGGCAATGAAGGGGTTAACCCACCGTGCCCACTTTATTGTGGGTAGAGGGGGTGGTGAAGGGTGTATTTGGCCCATGGTGTGAGTTTAGGACTGCGGGGGGGTTGCGGGGTGCATAACCCCTTCATGCGTGCAAGTTAATACCGCTCGGTCATGAAGGGGTTAACCCCTCCGCTACCCCCCCGCCAGCCCTAACAACCATTGTTGGGCTAATAACCCCTCCACCCACCCCCGCTACCCACAATAAAAAAAACTCAAGGCAGGGAGATACAGGGGATGTACTGTACTGTATGTTGTTTATTGCAATGCTTCAATGTGTGTACAGTATAATGTTTTTTACAAGGGGCCTGTATCTCGGCGAGCAGGGGGTCCACCGGACCTGAAACCAACGCGGTTCATCTCCGGAGACCTTCTGCACATCTACACTATAAATAAAAATGTATTTTAAGTATTATTATATTCATTTATCTTATTTATTTATTTAGATTTATTTTTTATTTTTGGCGGCTGCTGTGTGTGAGTTTTTTTATTGTGGGTAGGGGGGTGGGTGAGGGGTATTAGCCCACGATTGGTGTTTAGGGCTTGCGGGGTGAGGTAGGGGGAGGGGGTATAACCCTCTTCATGACCATAGCGGTATTAACTGCTACGGCTGTGAAGGGGTTAAGGCACCCGCACACCCCCCCGCAAGTCCTAAACTCACACCAAGGGCCAAATACCCCCTTCACCCACCCCCGCTACCCACAATAAAGCGGGCACGATGGGTTAACCCCTTCATTGCCTTAGCGGCTATCAGCTATGGTAATGAAGTAGCATTTCTGTATTTTAATAATATTGTGCAGGAGCAGGGGGTCCCCTGAGCATTAATTTCTGGCTCAGAGAACCCCCTGCTCAATGTACAATATTATTAAAATACAGAAATGCTGCTTCGTTACCATAGCACATAGCCGCTAAGGTAAGGAACGAGTGTTTATTTATATATGTGTTTTATTTATATTGTACATGTGCAGAGGGTCTCCGGAGCAGAAACGTTTTGGTTTTAGGTCTGGGGACCCACTGCTTCCCGAGATACAGGCCCCTTTAGGGGGTGCCGGTATCCCTCTGCTTTGTTTACATGCCGCGGTCACGTGATCTGGACCTTTAAATGCAGAGGGATACCGGCACCTCATAAAGGGGCCTGTATCTCGGGGAGCAGGGGGTCCCCGGACCTGAAACCAATGCGGTTCAGCTCCGGAGACCCCCTGCACATCTACACTATGAATAAAAATGTATTTTAAATAATTTTTAATGTGCCGATGTTTGCGCAGAGAGAGCAGCGGTTCTCTCTCTGCTGCAAACACATCTCGCCAGGGGACGGCCTATAGTATCATTGATGTGCATATACAGTACTGTATGTGTATGTTAGGGGTTATAGGGGTTGTTGTTATACAGTATATATATATATATATACATACATATATACTGCATTACAATTCATGAATGTATGCCATCTGGCGGACACGCGAAGCAATGCAGCCTAGTAAATCCTGTACCATTATCAATTAACACATCAACCGCGCGTCAGCCGGGCATGCGCCTGGCTGGGAAGGCAAAAGGAGCACTGCATGCTCCAGGTGAACAGCGTGGCATTCCAGGACTTCGCATTGATAAAAGACCTACATTTGAAGATAAAGTTTTTTCAGATACGTGGAATGAAATTTTAGATAAAAGTTCCATGGCCCTCATGAAATTGCTAATATCATATCGCGATAAACAGTGTAAAAATCTAGAAATTGAAATACAGAAATCGTTTAAAAATATGGCCAAATTTGAACTGGATAAAAATTATATTAACTTTAGTGACATATTGAATCATCGTATTAAACAATTTGAGATTGACACAAAAATTAATAAACGTGACAAATTCCTAAGGGACAAGCAAGATTATTTAGACAATAAACAACGCAATTGGTCAAAGGATAAAACTAAAACCAACAACAAAAAATCTTATAAATCTAATCTAGAAAGGAATCCACCTAAGCCCAATCTTATCGATAATGGTAATAGTATATTACCAGATAATACTCAGTGTAACACTGGGGGTATTATTCAGGATTTTAATAACAGAATATCAACTAGAATAGATCAAGTTAATACACCCAGAGAGGCGAGAACCTCCGAAATCATTGCAGTAAATATCCCACTTAGTCATAGGTTTTCCCCCATCAGAAATTCTGAAACCCCACTATCTAGAAGGGAAAATATCAATAGTAACAGTTTAAGATTGGGAGCCAGACCAAAAACACATGCCCCTATAACTAATGCTACTATCTCTAATGTACAGAAGGCCTCTACTCCTAAGGAACATTTTTTAGGGAGAACAACGAGGTCACGAACCCGGCATACGGGGCAAGAAAAAGAAAAGGAAAGGATAGAAAGAGACCTAAGGAAGATGGAGTTCTTTCACCCAAGAAAGACAAAGGGGCCCCACGAATTACAAGAAGAGGTAAGAGAGGGGGGATCAAGAGACAAAAGAAGGGAGAAATTTGGTTCCCCACAAAGGAGACACTAAGAGAAGTGGGTATATTTAATTTGTCCTCTAGAATTCTTAATAATGAACATATGCAGGTTTTAAAGAAAGGACTGTCCTTTGCTCCATCGAGCAAACCCAAATTATTTGATCTCTTTATCGATCTAAAGAAATTTATTAGGAAAATGACTCTGAAACGACATTATCTTAAATTAAAATTTTTTAATATTATTAATGAAGATAAAAATGTAGATATAGATATTACTAATTTAACTTATCATGACTTAGATAACTCTCTTTTAAATTTGGAAGATCTTACCATTCACGATTGTTTGCTAGGTAGTGCCAATATAGAATCAATAGAAGCTGGAATCAAACATACGAGTTTTAAACCTAAATCCATTTTTAATCCCGTGCAATCAAAAGGAACATTTTTAGACACCTATTTTGCCTTGGTGTATAAAGATTTTAAACTAATGTGTGAACAGGATTTTTATGTGAAAAATATTAAGAGTAACTTATTTCAATGGGAACTAAAAGCTATTGAGGATCTGAAACAAGATAATAGTTTAGTAATCAAACAGGCAGACAAAGGGGGGGGCATAATAATACAGAATAAGGAAGATTATATTCTAGAGGGTTTACGACTAATTAATGATAATACCACTTACCAACTGCTTAAAAAGGACCCTACAGGAGTTTTTAAATTAGAGTTAGATCGTATGTTAAGGGAGGCCCTAATGGTAGGTATTTTAAGTAAAAAAGAGCATAGTTATCTTTCTATAACCCATCCTATAATCCCCTTTATGTACCATCTGCCTAAAATACACAAAGATTCTATTCAACCCCCAGGTAGGCCAATAGTGGCAGGAATAGACAGTTTAACATCACATCTGTCCAAATATGTAGATTCCTTTTTGAAAGAATATGTAGTTCAGCTCCCCTCTCATATTAAGGACACCACACACATACTCAATTTAATTAAACAAGTACAATGGCATAAAGATTTTATTTGGGTCACTTGTGATGTGGAATCTTTATATACAAATATATTACACATAGACGGATTGCTAGCATTAGATCATTTTTTAAGAAGGGATGTTTCCATGGCAGTTACCCAAAGAGAGTTCATTTTAGATTGTGTAGGATTTATTTTAAATAGGAACTATTTTAAGTTCCAAGAATCATTTTATCTTCAAACTAAGGGAACAGCAATGGGGACATCATTTGCCCCCAGTTACGCAAACTTGCTGATGGGATACTGGGAGGAGTTATTTATATGGAATAATAACCCCCATTTGGCCAACCTAGTACTTTTTAAACGGTTCATTGATGATATTATAATTATATGGAAGGGCAGTATATTAGAACTAGAAGAGTTTTTAGGATATATTAATTCAAACTGTTTTAATTTAAAATTTACGTCCAGTTTTAGTTCTACAAATATAGTATTTTTAGACTTGGTTTTAACTAGCTCTGATAACAATGAGATAATTACTAGTACACACTATAAAAAGGTTGACAGCAATAAATTCTTGGATGCTGCCAGTAACCACCATCCACGATGGATAAATAATATTGCCTATAGTCAATTCCTTAGAATCAGGCGCAATTGTAACCATCAGGAAGATTTTGTCAGACAATCTCAATTATTAAAAACAAAATTATTAAGTAAGGGACATGACAAACACAATGTATACAGGGCCTATCAGAGAGCTTTAAACATGGATAGATCACTCACACTTAAACAAAATGGTAACAACAAAACTAGTCAGGATACTCAGGATGCATTATTTATTACACAATATAATGGAGCAGCTACTAAAATTAAAAACATAATGACACGTCACTGGGATATATTAAAATGTGATCCAGTGTTAGCACCTATCATTTCTGATAGACCTCGCGTAGTTTATAGAAGAGCACGGACCATTAAAAACATTCTAGCCCCCTCTAAACTAAGGCAAACAAATAGACTTGTAAATAAAACGGTAGTATCATCCAAAAGAATAGGTAACTATTGCTGTGGAGGGAGGTGTATCACATGTAAATATATAAATAAAGGAGCCGTGTCTATTAAGTCAAAACATTCAGTTAAATCATATCCCATAAAAGATTTTATCAATTGCAAAACTACATTTGTAGTATATTTATTAGAATGCGAATGTGGTCAACAATATGTAGGCAGAACCAAAAGAAGTCTAAAAGAACGATTTTTAGAACATAGAAATAATATTCTTAAAGGGTTAATGACCCATAGTGTCCCTAGACATTTCTTTTATAAACATAATAAAGATCCAGCCAAATTAAAGATCACAGGAATAGAACACATAGGGCCCAACGAATATGGAGGGGACAGGGTGCTAAGGCTGAGACAACGTGAAACTTTTTGGATACATCAGCTTAACACCCTGTCTCCAAATGGGTTAAATGAAGAAATTGATATGGCAGCTTTTTTGTAAAATAAAATAAATTATATATTTTTTATTACAGATTGATGAAATTGGAAAATTAATCTATACTTAGTCATTTTATAATGTTTTAAAACTATGTAATGGTATTGCTTTGCAGTGTTCACAGAGTATTTAATTAATTATTTTAAAGGTACAATAAAATTATGGTTTTACTTTCTTCAATATATAATTATGTTTATGCTATTAAAGAATATTTTCGAATCAAGCTACATACTCGTGAGAACACTGTAGATTAATACTAATAGGGCACCGATGTACAGAATTGATCAATTGATGTCAATAACTAATTGTTTAATGAATTTATGTTTGCTATATAATGCCGTGACTTGAGCAACCAGCAATGAACGTGCCCCTGAGGAAGAGGACAAGCGTCCTTGAAACGCGTAGGGCGGACATTGCTAGAGGTTGCTGCTGTGGCTGGCACTCGGCACTAATAGAACACAGAGAGCAGGGATCCTGGAGTTCCGTCTTCGGAGAAGAAGCAGGTGACTGCCCATAATCCAACCCCCCGATCGACGTCACGCGCCGACGTCGCGAGTCATCTGACGCGGAAGCTGAACGGTTGCTGATCGGGACAACGAGGAGGGCCGTGCATCAACGCAGCAGAAGAAGCGAAAAACGTCCAGACACCCCTGTTCCTGCGGTTGTTATTTATACCGAGATGCCTATACCAATTTTTATTCTGTGAGTTTTTATAACCGTTTTTATTTTCCATAAATCTGACAATATTACCCTATGGGCCTTGCGCTTTTTTCTTTTTTCATTCCAGGAACATGCCAGGTACAAGCCGGTGATTAGTAAGAATAAAAGCTGCCGCAGCAGTAGCAATGAAATTATTTTGTTTCCACTGTCACATGGTTCGGAGACATATTACAATGTCAAAATTAATGTCGCACTTTACATGTATAGTTCTATTACGTTACATGGCCAATATGTATCTACATTGCTCCAATGACAGATATGGTTAACATTGCATGTATTGTGTATATGGTCCTAATTTTATTCTGTAAAATTGTTATTGCACCTGTGTGTATGTATGTTACGTTTATTTGAACATGCATTATGTTATCATGATGATTTTTCTCGAATCAGTTAGCCTCCCAATCGTTGCTTTTCTATTTAATATGATGTAAAACTTCTTGCACACGTGTATGACATTACAATGAAAGGGAAACCTCGGTTGTTTTAAATGTAGTTGTCAAAGATTATAGCATTTACCTAGGTATACAGTGTTATGCATTTGATGTAGCTACAGTTCTTTTCATAGCATATCGAACAGCACTAACATTTGCTTGCCATGTACATTGAGTAATGGATGTTTATAGTCATTGTGCATGAGTTCTTTGAATGTCATACATACTTACAAAACTTGGTTCGTAGTGCTATTGGGACATGTTATACATTAACTTCGACATGCAGATCCGTAGACATATGATTGAGTGTTCATTTGTCATGCTTACACATGTAAGATATTTGTGGTTATTGACTGTTATTGTGGTGAAGGGTTACATATATTTCTATATCTATTAGCAATGTATTTGTTTGACAACACAGGACATACAGGGCCCGTGGGCAGGGAGGAAATTAATGTAGGTGTTTGTACAATCACAATTACCTAAGTAGTAGTAAACGTAATGTTTTGTACAGATGGCAAACAATCTATAATCCATCTTTGCTTAGTACTTTGTTGACCAAGAACTGGAGAGTATGTTTTTGTGGTTTACTTTGGGGTTGTGTCATAGACTTAATGAAATGTATGCACTTGTTTGATATGTAGGACATACATGTTTTGATCTTTTGGTATAGGTGGACCTCTGTAGACCACCTGGTGTGTCCTCATTCAACAAGGGATACGATGGGGCTGACTCACGTGGTCCAGCATAGGGGCAGGTCGATGGATGGTCAACCGGCAACAAGTTACACATGCCTATGTGTATAAGATGAAGCTTTTTTGCTGGATTTCTATGACTTTTGCGTGTCTACATAGCGTTATTAACGCACAAATGTAATGCCTCTGTTAAAGAATGCCATATTATAGGTATTAAGTAGCGCAATAGCATTATACTTTTCATTGTATCCAGAAGTCGCACAATATTAGTTTTCATGGGGGTAAATTCGCTGCTCTCACATCGTCGTTAATAGGACTGGGGCCTTTAACGCTATGACACTGTAATTGGCGCAGCTAAAGGTGACGTTTGTGTTACGTACTGCTGCGACACACTTTATTCGAGCAAATGACCAGTTTGTACCTGGCAGATACCTGGAATGCGCCGCTCCTCACCTCTGACAAGCCCCGTTGCGTTTGCCTTCCCAGCTACGGTTCATGCCTGGCTGACGGGGGCCTGATCTGTTAAATGATAATGATCAGGATTTAATAGGCTGCAATGCTTCACGTGTCCACCAGATGGCATAAATTCATGAATTGTAATGCAGTATATATATACAGTACTGTATATACACAGTATATATATATATATATA
>WSYH01011085.1:0-21690 GCA_036426205.1 Ascaphus truei
CCAGCGAGTGTTTTAAGTCCGGAGGCGGTAAACCTTCATCATGAGATCACTACGGCTTGTTTTGCAAAGGGGTTAAAACTACAAACAAATCAGATCTCAAGAGGGGTAATATCTCACATAGAAAATGGTATTCACACTGGGACTGGTTACAGGCTGGGAAAGGCTTTCAGACAGGAAACTACCAACCCTCACCCACGGGCGGTCCGAGTTGTGTGCGGCGAGCATACTGTCAGGATTCTGCTCGCAACAACCAGGGTCGGACCGCGAGGCTGAGGTGTGGGTTGTAAAAGCACAGACCTGAGACCGCGCAGGCTGATCCGGATTGCGCAGTTCGTTGTAAACGTAGCAGGATCAGGAAAGGAAGACAGCGTCGTTGTACAAGACAGGGTCAGGACAGGAGATACAGGATAAACCATTGTTCAGGCAAGAGTTCGGCAACAGGTAGTCAGGAGAGGCCCGCTTCAGCTTAGGAGCGCGGGGGTTGCCATCTGCGCGAGAGCGACGACCATGGCCCATGATACTGGTCACAGGAGATGGTAGGCAGACCAGAATAGCACACCGCTTGCTGCACGGGTGCACCAGTGCTACAAGCGCAAGAGTCCTGAGCGGCTGGGGAATCCTCTGTAACGCGCAGGACAGGACACGGCCTCTTCTAGTTAGGGAAAGAGTAGGCCCAGGAACCAGGAAGCTGAAGATCCACGGGGAAACCTCCGCTACGTGCAGGAATCAGGAGAGTGAAGGGCGCGGGGGGGGGATACCTTGCATCAGTGCAGGAAAGCAGGAAGCTGAAGACATAGGGGATACCTTGCTTCAGCGCAGGAGGAACAAGCGGGAGCTTGAGGAAGCTGAAGGACGCAGGGCGGAAGCCTCCGTATCAGCATAGGAGAAACAAGCGGCTTGAAGGGAGCTGAAGGACGCAGGGCGGAACCTGGTATCAGCAAGGAGAACAAGCGGGCTTGAAGGAAGCTGAAGGACGCAGGGCGGAAACCTGGTATCGCATAGGAAGAACAAGCGAGGGTGTGGCAAACAGTAGACAATCCAGTTAGGACTATTGCTCGCAGGGAGCATTATGGGAAGACAGTTACTTAAAGGCCAGCGGCCAATCCCCGGAGGGGGGTGTGAAGGTACTGCTCCAATGAATGAATGCAAGTCTACAGAGGTTGCAGTGATAGGCGCACAGCTGCAGTAGATACCAGAGGGAGTGTGTATTGCTTTGATGAGTGAATCAGGCTGCAGCAAACCTCAGGAGAGCTGATCCAGAACTGCACCGGTCTGCAAGGTAGAGCAACCAGTAAAACCTGGAGCGGATTCCTACACTCAATCAGGAAAAGATTTGAAAAATAGAAAAAGTCTACTTTTATGTATCATCTATCAAAAACGTATCTTCCCTATGTGCTTTATCATACCAAATCATATGACAGGAATTTTTTTTTTAAAACCTCTATGGGCCTTATATATTATTATTAAAGTTTAGTGTGCAAAAGTCAATTTGCAGAGAAAGAGTGACACGCCTGAGATACCTGGTAAATAAGTTTAATTTGATGATATAAATTAGCCTATTGCGTGTTAAAATTAACTTATTGCTTAAGTACCTCTTCAGTGTTGTGAGAGAGGTGTATACTGTAAGGGAGTAGTATACTAAATTGGTTCTCTTTCCCCAGCAAGTGCATTAGTTGTATTATTTTTACAGTATAGAGTTTAAGGGCTTATTCTATATCATACAAAACAGCCAATCCACTCGTTTTCAGATGAAAATTGCTTTGACTTTAATGGGGAATTTTGGCTGAGAACAGCATGATGTCCACTTCAAATAATATTAAAATAAGTCCTTTAGAGTATGTGGTTCCTCTCAAAGCCATGTGCCCGTATTGGTATGCATTGAAAGACTGGTGGACGCTTGTGAATTTAAATAGGTCGTTTATTTTTTATGCACATCTCAAGTTCTTATCAATCAAAGTGGTATTATCCAATGGTTTCTCATCTAGCCAAGTTTTTTTAATAAATCCCATCTCTGTTTAGGTCAATTTTCTCCAAGTCTATCACTCAGATTATCTTCGTTCTATGATTGTGTTCTTTAAATATTTGCCAGGAATATTTAAAATGTTGTTGCAAATAGTCATGTTGTGTTTAGATTACTCTATTCTTTCAGTCTCCTTTTTGTTTGTGTGCCGATGTAAACCTATCACAGGAATATATAGAAACACCCTTTGTGTTACAATTATAAAGCTGTTGATTGTATATTCTCTAACATCACTTTTTTTTACCACTAATGTTTTAAAAGAAGAAAAGCGCTAGGATTCTATTGTGCATTAACTTTTTTTTTGGAACATAGTCATTACCGAGTACAAATATACAGGAAAACTCTTTAACACCACATAGTGACATGTGAATGGTATAACACCTCTCTGGAAACTCCTGAACGTAACTCTGAATATAATGGATTTCTGTTATACTTTTCATGTGTATTTCTTTCTTTTTTTTTTTTTATACAAACCCAAATTCATAAGGGGAAAGGTGACAAAATGTAACTTATTCAGGAACTGGCTTGGTACCTCTAAAAAGTTCTGTTATTTCTCACCCCCATTCCTATGGGAAACTTTCCGGTCTGATTGTCAGTTACCACTTCTTTGTTTCTACTGGACCTCTTCACATCAGCTCAATAGATTGATTTCACTTCTAACTACAGAGAAACGATGAGGAATAAATGGTGTGTTCTCTACCATGGGTGTTGTAGAACTGAGGCACCACAGAAGACATGTCCAAGTTTTCCACATACATAGTTTACCCCAAGCAGCTCCAAAACACCTCTCCCATGGACTATACTGCCTCTTCTTTTTTTGTAGATATGATTTACATGTTCGTAATAGTCCGCAGTTGACAAAAAGATTTTAAGGGAAGAATACCAAGAAAGACACAGCGAGAGAAGGCACAATTGAGCTTGCTATCTCATTTTCAATATTTTATGCAATATATAATCTGAATCAATGGAATATAACTTTTTCTTTAAAGAAGTTGATAAACTAATACATTTTGTTGATTTGACTCTTGGGGGTGATGATTCCCTCAAAAGTCAATCTAGGACGTTTGGTAAATAGTTGATATAAATGAATGATTTTATGACTAATAGTAATATCATAAAAAATTAGTTGAAAAATATACTATGCTGTCAATTTCAGAGAATTAGGAGGGAATTGTAATCTTGTAACGATTACACAACAATCTCAGGAAAGAAATTGAGGAGATTGGGGTGGAAAGGGGATATAAAATGAAAGATCTTGAAAGGATCTTAAGAAAGTAAGAAAATTGACAGGTGTAAATATCATTATACAGATGTAGGCAGGAATTATTTCCCATGGGTGTGTGAGTTCGCGGTGCTAGAGCACGGCAGGGCTAGGTTAGATCGCAGCCAAGAAAGCAGTACGCTGCCGGGTGGAGTAACTCAAGGGACAAATGCAGATGTAATCCTATTGGGCCAAAACACGCATCCGAAGGCTAATCCCCATTAATGTAAAGCTACGGACACCCCCCGCATCCGGAGATATGACCTTCGTAAAGGTTTGGTAAACACTTGGGCTCGGGTTTAAAGAAACCCCCCCGCGGGCCAGACCATGAGCAGATTACTGACACCCACTATGGAGGTCTATATCTCCAGAAGTAGGGGGCTCCCGAGCTTAAATAATTGGGTTCACTCTGGAGACCCCCTGCTTCGTACAGTATAAGAAATAAAAATAATAAAACACAGTAAAACATTAAACATACATAACATACTACTTTTCTAGTGGCAACTGCTAAGGTAATGAAGGGGCAAACCCCTTGACGCAGGGCAAGTACCCCCTTACACCCACCTTTCTACCCCCCATTAAAACCCCACACACCACCATCACACAATAATGGGCAATTAGCCCTATTAGCCAAATATGGCTAAAGCATTTTTGCCCATTCAAAATACTGTACAGTATACTACAGTAAAATAAAATACAAATTATAATACAGATTACTATTACCATATAAACAAACACTAGCCATTTCATGTGTTTATTGTCGCTGGGCACCATGCCTCAACGGGGGCATAAATACCCAATCATTGGACACCCATAGTAAATAAAGTGTTATTTACCAATGCCAAGATAAAGGATGTCCTCCTCCTCTTCTTCTCCTCAATGGCACCAACATCCACAAAAATGGCTAACTCCCAAACCATTAAAAACACTAATCTATTGGACAGTAACCCCTTTAATTACCTTGGCAGGTTTAGTAACGCTAGGTAATCAAGGGGTTAATCTTCCGCTCCCACTGGGAGGCCATATAACCACATCTGGCATAAATAAATACAATTAAAACATTTGATTGCTGTAAGAGCTGCTCAGGGGACTATAAGGATTTCTGCTCGATCCGTGATGGGTTTTAATTAAGGTCCAGGTTTTGGGTCTCTCCTGTCCTTTCTGCTCACTGTGGCCATTTGGGTACTGGCAGTCTGCTTATAAGGCTGCAGTCCTTGTGGGAGTGTGCTGAGCAAAGTTCTGTTTGCTTGCAAGCTCCATTGATCATCGCTTGTCACACATACCTATCGCCTATTTGGAAAAATCCCTGTTGCTGACCCCGGACCGGACCTGACCTGCGATTCTGACCTGCCTGACCTTGCATGTCGTTGGACTCTGCACCTCTGCTGCCTTGCCCTGACCTGACCCCTTTTGCCTGTGCCTGGGCTTGCACCACTGCCGCCAGCCTAGACCCCTCCCTGCCTTACCGACTACGAATACTCTTACAGGACTCTGTCCCCAGGCTCTGGTCGGTTTATTCTGCATTCTACATCAGCCTGGGGTCCGCCTCCTGATTCGAGATGAGCACAGTCACAGAGACGAGAGGAGAGGACTCTCTCTGGGATGACTCTGTCGCAGCGATTACAGACTGTTGGTTCAGGACCCCAAAGATGTCACCCAATCCTAGGTTCACATATCTCAGAGAACCCACAAATAGTTTTATAGGAAAGAAACACAAATCTGAGAAATGTTCTAGCTCCAAGTATGATTCAGAAAAAGATAAATAATAGAGAACAGAAAGGATGTGAATGGCCTAAAACAACAAACAAGGGATGTTTTAATGTGGAAATGTGTCTATCTAAAATAAATGGTAGGGGTAATAAATCTTTTACAACCAAAAGTTTCAAGGAAAAATTATAACATTAAGCTTTCATGAATTGTTCCACTAGTTATGTAGTATATTTATTGCGTGCCATGTGACATCAAATATATAGGCAGAACAAAAGAGTGTTTTAAAAATAAAAAATAGTGAACATATTAGGAACATTAAAGATAGGATTTTCCCTATATAGCTTTCTCTAAACATTTATGGACCCATCATAACTCCAAACCCTAATGTCTTAAATATAAAGCTATATAGAGCATTTTCACAACCTTTTTTTTTTTTTTTTTTTCAATTACAAATGCATTTAGAGATATTTTGAGATGTGGAATACACAGTGTAGGCATAATTTGTTGGCCACATCAGTATGTGAAATTTGTATTTATTATTTAAGAAAAATTAGGATTTTTTAATTAATCATGATATATATTAAAGGAAAAAAATGTTCTAAGGGTATTTTTGGGATTATTATTATGAAAACTTTTTATTAATATATATTAGAGTAATATTCAATCTGTGTAAGCCACAAAAGGTGTTTTTTAAAATAGTAGATCAATAGTAGATCATTATATATATAGAAAAAAACATAGAAGAAAGCGCCCAATTCCTGTGCAATAATGTAAAAAAAAATATTTAATATCCCAAAATCATAACAAATAAAAACTCATAAACAACAGAGATAATGAGCGTGTATGAGGTAATACTCATGCGCCAGGACTGGAACTCAGCTCCTCCGATCGTATGCCTCTTGATAGTATCAGGTCAAAAACTCCTTGAGCTTCGTCCAGCAGAAACTCAGGGAGCTTGCAAGCCACTGTTACGCCCCTCAGGAACAATGTGCGTTAATGAATGGTTCTGGGCAAGGCAGGAAGAGCCATGGAGTCGCGTGTGAAGGAAGCCGTCAGCGTATTAGAGTCCAGTTAGTGATGGGTAACAGGATCATTGCGCTCTCACTAGCAGCACAGTGCTCACCCTAACGCGTTTCTTCACGTTAAGTGATTTCTCAGGGATGAATATTAGGGGTGGTCATGGGTATATATATCCACATAGTCCAATCATTTGGTTGTAAGCTAATTAGGCACTGTGTCTTAACTAACTATACTGATTGATATTAACATATAGTTCAAAGACTATCAAACAAAGTAATACATATACTAAATACAATTGTATATTACTTAATACTAAAATATATAAAAAATATAGATGAATATAAATCCATATATATACACATACTAATATCACACGGCTATCACATATGTCACTTTAAATTAGCAGTACCCATTATGTACTTATCTATCAGGGAAAGAATGCATTCTCCATATAGTAGTGAATGTGGATTGCTACACATTACATACATACAACTACATACTACATAGCTATAAATAAAAACAACCAATAGTATATGTGTATGAATACATTGGATCTAATCCATAAAAAGAGGACATGATAAATGAATAGTTGATAGATTAGAAAAAACAACATAGTTTTAACTATTAAAACTAATTATATATATAAATATAGTTATTCTAAGTTACATAATAATATAAAATATAATAAAAAATGTATATTTCTCTTAATAAAACCATACAAAACTAGTCAGGGCTATTATCGGAAGAAGAATATATAAACCATTAGATATAGCGTCAGTATATATAGTGTTACATGATACATTCCATCCTATATATTTATAAAAAATATATGAAAATAATAAAGACAATAGAACAATATTTCATAAATAAATAGAATATAAAATAATAATAAAATATTACCATGATTATACCTAATATTAATCTAATATATGAAAATAGGAGAGGAATAGCTATTTAAACACATCTATATCTACATGACCAGTTGTTACCCTAAACAGATGACATATATAAATATTAGAGTACATAATATAACATGATTAGAATAATACCATTAACTGATATACTACCAGCATGTATTCTACTCAATTGAAACATTGTTATGAAGAAATGTTGAACATATATATAGTTCATAGTTTATGATAATCTCAGAATGACAATCAATATCATAGTATATAAATTAAATATAAATGACGAGGGTGGAACTTAAAGAGATAACTGTTATTATGATTTATATGTAAGAAACCTTAAATGCCACTATGTGAATGACATAGGTTGTATTTAATTAATGATATATGTGAATTTATTATTCAATAATATTTTATATATCATATTATATCTTATCTTTCACAACGAAAGAAAAGAAAGAAGGAATAAAGAGACTGAGCTTCTATCCTAGATCACTAGCATCGCAAATATGTCAAGACTTACTATGCAGCCATAAAGTTTAAAATATGTGGTAAAATATATAGTACAATATCAACTAGTGTCCTAAATGTGGTGTATATTTCATATAAATTGTAATATTAAATATATTGTGAATAGATTTTGACTCAAATACCATATATACTAGTGAATGTTGAAAATCATCTTATAATCTCTATAGTAATATGTGTAACTAACTATATAAAAGTGTGTACTAACATGAAATATGTGTGCTGTGTTTATTGATATATCATGATTATTATGTAGAAAAAAGTAAAGGGAAAAAATCCCATGAGACAAAATACAAAGGGATATGTCAAGCATGTTCAACCCAGACCTTTATATATCATCTCAGAGAGGGGAGAGAGAAGGAAATAACCAGAATCAAACCACGGTACTGATGTCAATACAATCATTTAGGCCATCTGTATTCAGTGATTGAGGAAATAGATCCAGTATGTTTCTCGTAAATGTAGAAGTTTATGTCTGTCACCACTCAATAAAGTAGATTTAATATCTTCGATGCCATTACCACTAATGTGGCCTGGTCTTGATTGTGTTTTGACTTATAGTGGCGAGACAAAACGTGTGTTTTGTAATCCTTGTGTATGAATTTCTGCGATTGTTCCAGAACCGTGTGCTAGAGAGCGTGCTGTCCTACCCAATATTGGATACCACACGGACACATAATGACATAAACCACGAAAGTGGACAGGCAGTCAATAGTTCCCTTTACCAGAGGCATGGACCCATTTGAAAATGATGAAATAGAATTAGTGGTTTTTAGATGTTTACAAGTTAAACATCTAGACCGTTTACATGAGAAATTACCATCAGTTGAATCTTACTTGTTAGAGTTTGGAATGAATTTTTTAATACGGGTGCCAGTATTGATTTTATATTCTTGCTTTTTGGAAAACAACTGGATCCTAGACGGCAGGGGACTGACAATGTTGGATCATTTAACAAGATGTTCCAATGTGTGTTTATATAGATTTTATTCAAGTAACATTATTATATTGTGTAACAAAAAAGGGCGAACTAGAGTATCAACGGTGGTCTATTATTATATTGGTTTTAGACTTTTGTTTTTTGACTTATCCAAAAGTGTTTGTCTACTAGTAGACCTACTTGTTTAAAAGTCTCTTGAATTATATTCTTTTTATACACATTTGTTGGCTAGAATAGCCCCCTGGGCAAGTAATCAGAGTCAAGAGAACAATTTCTCCTGACTCTGAGAAATTGGCCCTTGGGGATGTTCTCAACAACTTTTTAGTGATTGTGGTATTATTTAAGTATCCATTTGTAGCCACTTTTTAAAAAAAAGTTTTAGTGATGATCTCATTATCCATATTGATACCAAGTTCTAGATTAGGAAGTTAATTTTAGATTATTAATCTCATATGTGAACTTAATCCCATATCATTGATGTTAATAATAATAAAATGTCCGACAATTCTTCTACTTCACCATCCCACATAAATAGAAGGTGTCTATGAAACGGCCTAGAACACCAGACCCGCTCCCAGTCTAGCATTACCCCACACATGGGTACTCTCCCACAGTCCCTGTAGAGATTAGCATAACTGGGGGCAAACCTGGTTCCCATGGCCATTCCACAGACCTGCAAATAATAAAGTCTTCGAATAGAAAATAATTGTGCTCTAAAATAAAACGTATGGCATTAAAATGAAATCCCTCTGAATTATACCAGATGTGTATCATTTCTAAATAATGTTTAACTGCTTCTAAACCCTTCTCAGATCTATGCATGTTATAAAGAGGCACATCACATGTGGCCCAAATGTATGTAGATTTCCACGAAATTTTAGAGATGGAGTCGATGACAGTGCAGCGTGTCCTTTATATGATCTTAATTTGCCACAATGGGCTGTAGAAAAATAATACATATTGTTGACATGCTGGACGTCATCGACTCCACCCCCAAATCTATAGGTCTTCCTTGTGGCATATCAAGATTTTTATGTATTTATGTGCATGGTAGAACACGGGTGTTCTTAGATATTGTTTATATGAAAAAAATCAAATTCCAATTTTGAATCACTTAAGAGATGCTGCCTCCAGTAGAAATGTCTTAAAGGTTTTTGGTTTCAGCATAGGATCACAATTAGTATAATATAGAATGTCCCGAAAGGGAGTAGCTTCTGCTATATATTCCCCTGGTCTGGAGTTTTTTTTTCAATTACAAAGCATTTAGAATATTTTGAGACGTGGAATACACATGTGTAGGCAATATGTGTTGGCCACATACAGTATTGAAATTGTATTTATTATTTAAGAAAAATTTGAATTTTTTTATCAATTATGATATATTAAAGGTAAAAAATGTTCTAATGGTTATTTTTGGGTTTATTATTGAAAACATTAATATATATCGAGCAATGTCTAACAGTTTCTCCTATGCAGTGTGGGGTCAAGCCCACTTCTAAGGGAGTAGTGCAAATAAAGAGCTAGGTTTTAATTTAATAGAAATAGCCATGTTTCATTGGTTAATTGTATACAGACACATACTTAAGACAAATGATATATATTAATCTATTATAATAATATATAATAATTAATATATATATATATATATTATATTACTAATATATATTATATATAAATTATGTACTATTTTAAACACCTTATTGTGAGTTACATATGCTTAACAGATTGAAATTACTCTAAAACACACACACATATATATACAGTGTGTGGTGTGGTTGTGTGTGTGGTGTGTTGTGTTGTGGTGGTGTGTGTGGTGTGTGTGTGTGTGTGGTGTGGTGTGTGTGGGTGTGGTGTGTGTGTGTGTGTGTGTGCGCGTGTGTGTGTGTGTTTTTAGAGTAAATTCAATCTGTTAAGCAATATGTAAACCCACAGTAAGGTGTTTAAAATAGTACATAATTTTAATATATTATATTATATATATTTAATATAGATATATATAATCTATATAAATATATATATATATATATCATTTGTCTTTAAGTATGTGTCGTGTATACAAATTAACCAATGAAAAATGACTATTTCGATTTAAATTAAAACCTAGCTCTTATTTGCACATCCTTAGGAAGTGGGCGTGACCCACAACATGCATAGGAGAAACGGTTAGACATTACTCGATTCAATAGTCTCTGTAATCTGCATTACTTCCAGTGTGGAAGTCTTTCCAAGACGAAACGCGTAGGGTTGTTTTGAGGACTTATTATTGTCCAGTTTTTATTCATGCACACCACGGGACAATTGCCATTTGGTTTCATTTATAACAAGTGAAGCCGTAAGCACTCAATTCCTGTGGGAGTTGCCGTAGCTGGCCTGAGAAACCAGTGACGTCATCAGGATCTCGCGATACTATCATCAGAGTCCATTGCAGTGACAGAGGGCTTGGAGTGGAGAGACGCTCCCATACATCCGGTACAGGAGTACACAGCAGGAGCTGCTGCTTCCAGTCTACATCAGACGGTTACTACTAGGAGCGGCTGGTATCCTGTCCATTGGCTGGCGATTGAGTATTACTCATAAATGCTATAATTCCTGTCGTGTTTGTGAGTGTGCATTTTTATATTTCCAGTTCTACATACATTTGGTTAACTTTACTATGCTATGAGTGCGCCTGTTTTTGAAGTGAAACTTCCTTAGTGGCACCTCATTCGTGATGGGGCAAAAAAGAATTGTGGAGACAGAAATGAAACGGATGTGACGTCAGTGCTGGCAGTTGAGGGCGGGGTGTTCTGGCTCAGCCGACCCCAACACTGACATCACACCCGCCCCACAAATCAGATGCGGCGGCGGCGGCGGCGATAGCCGCTGGCGCCGCATCCTAATCACCCCCCACACCCCCCCCACCGAGCCCCACACCCCCCCCCAGAGCCCCCCCCCCCCCCCCCGAGCCCCACACCCCCCACAAACCGTGACATATGGCGGCGGCGATAGCCACCGCTCCTAACGGCCCGCTGCCAATGCCGCGCAAGCCTCTCTCCTCCATACCTCTGCTTTCCTGCGTCCCGCGATCTGAGCGCCCGCCGGGGTGTGAGGGGGGGGGTTGTGAGGAGAGACTCAGGCAGAGCCCGGGGTCCGCAGCTCTGGGTCGGAGGGGGGGGGGGGGGGAGGAGAGACTCAGGCAGAGCAGCCGCGGGTCCGCAGCTCTGCTGTCTGTGCGGGGGGGGGGGGGGGGGAGGAGAGACTCAGGCAGAGCCGCCGAGGTCCGCAGCTCTGCCTGTCTGTGAGGGGGGGGGGGGAGGAGAGTCTCAGGCAGAGCCGCCGCGGGTCGCAGCTCTGCCTCTGTGCTGGTGAGGGGGGGGAGGGGGGGGGGCAGAGATCTCAGGCAGAGCCGCGCGGGTTCCGACGCTCGCCTGTTGGGGGGGGGAGGAGGAGGAGAGCTCAGGCAGAGCCGCCTGGGGTCCCAGCAGCTCTGCTTCTGTGGAGGGGGGGAGGGGGGGGGGGTGAGGAGAACTCAGGCAGAGCCGCCGCGGGTCCGCAGCTCTGCCGTCTGTGAGGGGGTTGTGAGGGGAGGAGGTGAGTCTCAGGCAGAGCCGCCGGGTCCGCAGCTCTGCTGTCTGTGAGGGGGGGGGGGAAGGAGAGGAGGTCTCAGGAGAGCCGACGCGGGTCCGCAGCTCTGCCTGTGTGAGGGGGGGGGGGGGAGGAGAGTCTCAGGCAGAGCCGCCGGGTTCCGCAGCTCTGCCTGTCTGTGAGGGGGTGTGAGGGGAGGAGGAGAGTCTCAGGCAGAGCCGCCGCGGGTCCGCAGCTCTGCCTGCCTTTGAGGGGGGGGGGGTCAGGAGAGGAGGGGCAGGACACAGAAAGAGGACACCACACATACAGTGACAGAAACACACCACATACAATATATACACACACACACACACAACCACACAAACTGACACACGATACAACACACACGAATGACACACACATGCACACACAATGACACATAAACACACACTGACTGACAACACACACACACCACACAAACACTGACTGACACATACACACATGACTGTGAATAGGTTAGGGGGATGTGTGAGGTGCAGGGGGGCGCGCATACGTCACACGGTCACACGCACGCACAGGTGTCACAAAACCCCACACACGCACACGACATGGTTCACGCACAGTCACACGCACCAACACACACAAGTCACAGTCACAGCGCAAACACACACAGTCAGTCGCACACACACCAAAGTCAGTCGCGCACACATCACGTCACGCGAGCACACGCACTGTCACGTGCCACCGTGCACTGTCACGCGCAACGCACTGTCACCGCCACAGTCACACACAGTCACACAGTTAACGGCAACAGTCACACCAGTCACGCACAGTACACCACACCAGTTCACACAAATATATATATATATATATATATTAATATATATATATATATATATTAATATAGATATATATATATCATTTGTCTTAAGTATGTGTCTGTATACAATTAACCAATGAAAACATGACTATTTCGATTTAAATTAAAACCTAGCTCTTTATTTGCACTACTCCCTTAGGAAGTGGGCGTGACCCACAACATGCATAGGAGAAACTGTTAGACATTGCTCGATATATATAATGTTTTCAATAATAAACCCAAAAAATAACCATTAGAACATTTTTACCTTTAATATATCATAATTGATAAAAAATTCAAATTTTTCTTAAATAATAAATACAAATTTCATATACTGTATGTGGCCAACACATATATGCCTACACATGTGTATTCCACGTCTCAAAATATTCTAAATGCATTTGTAATTGAAAAAAAACTCCAGAACAGGGAGGAATATATAGCAGAAGCTACTCGCCTTTCGGGACATTCTATATTATACTAGATTGTGATCCTATGCTGAATACCAAAAACACTTTAAGACATTTCTACTGGAGGCAGCATCTCTTAATGTGATTAGCAAATTGGAATTTGATTTTTTCATATAAACAATATCTAAGAACACCCGTGTTCTACCATGCACATAAAATACATAAAAATCTTGATATGCCACAAGGAAGACCTATAGATTTGGGGGTGGAGTCGATGACGTCCAGCATGTCACAATATGTAGATTATTTTCTACAGCCCATTGTGGCTAAATTAAGATCATATATTAAGGACACGCTGCACGTCATCGACTCCATCTCTAAAATTTCGTGGAAATCTACATACATTTGGGCCACATGTGATGTGGCCTCTTTATATACATGCATAGATCATGAGAAGGGTTTAGAAGCAGTTAAACATTATTTAGAAATAGATACACATCTGGATATAATTCAGAGGGATTTCATTTTGAATGCCATACGTTTTATTTTAGAGCACAATTATTTTCTATTCGAAGACATTTATTATTTGCAGGTCTGTGGAATGGCCATGGGAACCAGGTTTGCCCCCAGTTATGCTAATCTCTACATGGGACTGTGGGAGAGTACCCATGTGTGGGGTAATGCTAGACTGGGAGCGGGTCTGGTGTTCTAAGGCCGTTTCATAGACACCTTCTATTTATTTGGGATGGTGAAGTAGAAGAATTGTCGGACATTTTATTATTATTTAACATCAATGATATGGGATTAAAGTTCACATATGAGATTAATAAATCTAAAATTAACTTCCTAGATCTAGAACTTGGTATCAATATGGATAATGAGATCATCACTAAAACTTTTTTTTTTAAAAAGTGGCTACAAATGGATACTTAAATAATACCAGCAATCACTATAAAAAGTGGTTGGAGAACATCCCCAAGGGCCAATTTCTCAGAGTCAGGAGAAATTGTTCTCTTGACTCTGATTACTTGGCCCAGGGGGCTATTCTAGCCAACAAATGTGTATAAAAAGAATATAATTCAAGAGACTTTTAAACAAGTAGGTCTACTAGATAGACAAACACTTTTGGATAAGTCAAAAAACAAAAGTCTAAAACCTAATAATAAAGATAATAGAACACCGGTTGATAACTCTAGTTCGCCCTTTTTTGTTACACAATATAATAATGTTTACTTGAAAATAAAATCTATATTAAACACACATTGGAACATCTTGTTAAATGATCCAATCATTGTCAGTCACCTGCCGTCTAGGGTACCAGTTGTTTTCCAAAAAGCAAGAAATATAAAATCAATACTGGCACCCAGTAGATTAAAAAATTCAATTCCAAAACATATAACAAGTAAGGATTCAACTGATGGTAATTTCTCATGTAAACGGTCTAGATGTTTAACTTGTAAACATCTAAAAACCACTAATTCTATTTCATCATTTTCAAATGGGTCCATGCCTCTGGTAAAGGGACATATTGACTGCCTGTCCACTTTCGTGGTTTATGTCATTATGTGTCCGTGTGGTATCCAATATATTGGTAGGACAGCACGCTCTCTTAGCACACGGTTCTTGGAACATCGCAGAAATATCATACACGGATTACAAACACACAGTTTGTCTCGCCACTATAAGTCAAAACACAATCAAGACCTAGCCACATTAGTGGTAATGGGCATCGAAGATATTAAATCTACTTTATTGAGTGGTGACAGACATAAACTTCTACATTTACGAGAAACATACTGGATCTATGTCCTCAATACACTGAATACAGATGGCCTAAATGATTGTATTGACATCAGTACCGTGGTTTGATTCTGGTTATTTCCTTCTCTCTCCCCCTCTCTGATGATGATATATAAAGGTCTGGGTTGAACATGCTTGACATATTCCCTTTGTATTTTGTCTCATGGGATTTTTTTCCTTTCTTTTTTCTACATAATAATTCATGATATATCAATAAACACAGCACACATATTTCATGTTAGTACACTTTTTATATAGTTAGTTACACATATTACTATAGAATATTATAAGATTAGATTTTCATACATTCACTAGTATATATGGTATTTAGTCAAAATCTATTCACAATATATTTAATATGTACAATTTATATGATAATATACACCACATTTATGAACACTAGGTTGATATTAGTATCTATATTATTTATACACACATATATTTAACACTTTATGGGCTGCATAGTACAGTCTTGACATATTTGCGATGCTAGTGATCTAGGATAGAAGCTCAGGTCTCTTTATTCCTTCTTTCTTCGTTGTGAAAGATAAGATATAATATGATAATATAAACTATTATTGATATAATAATTCACATATATATCATTAGATTAAATACAAACTATGAGTCATTCACAATAGTGGCATATTAAGGTTCTTACATATAAACATAATACAGTTATCTCTTTAAGTTCCACCTCGTCATTATATTATATTATAATATACAATATGATATTGATGTCATTCTGAGATTATCTAACTATGAACTATATATATGTTCAACATTTCTTCATAACAATGTTCAATTGAGTAGAATACATGCTGGTAGTATATCAGTTATATTGGATATTATTCTAATCATGTTATATTAATGTACTCTAATATATATATATGTCATCTGTTTAGGGTAACAACTGGTCATGTAGATATATATGTGTTTAAATAATCTATTCCTCTCCTATTTTCATATATTAGATTAATAATTAGGTATAATCATGGTATATATTTTTATTATTATTTTTATTCTATTTATTTATGAAATATTGTTCTATTGTTCTTTATTATTTTCATATATTTTTTATAAATATAATAGGATGGAATGTATCATGTAACACACTATATACATGACCTATATCTAAATGGTTTTTATATTCTTCTTCCGATAATAGCCCTGACTAGTTGTATGGTTTTATTAAGATAATATACATTTTTTATTATATTTTATATTATTATGTAACTTTAGAATAACTATATTTATATATATAATTAGTTTTAATAGTTAAAACTATGTTGTTTTTCTAATTCTATACAACTATTCATTTATCATGTCCTCTTTTTTATGGATTAGATCCAATGTATTCATACACATATAACTATTGGTTGTTTTTATTTATAGCTATGTATGTATGTATGTATGTATGTATGTATGTGTAGCAATCCACATTCACTACTTATATGGAGAATGCATTCTTTCCCTGATAGATAAGTACATAATGGGTACTGCTAATTTAATAGTGACATATGTGGATAGCCGTGTGATATTATGTATGTGTATATATATGGATTTTATATTCATATATATTTTTATATATTTTAGTATTTAGTATATACAATTGTATTTAGTATATGTATTACATTTGTATTGATAGTCTTTGAACTATATGTTATATACAATCAGTATAGTTAGTTAAGACACATGTGCCTAATTAGCTTACATCCAAATTGATTGGACTATGTGGATATATATACCCATGACCAGCCCCTAATATTCATCCCCTGATGAAATCACTTAACGTGAAGAAACGCGTAGGGTGAGCACTGTGCTGCTAGTGAGAGCGCAATTATCCTGTTACCCAGTAAACTGGACTCTAATACGCTGACGGCTTCCTTCACGCGACTCCATTGCCTCTTCCTGCCTTGCCCAGAACCATTCATTAACGCACATTGTTCCTGAGGGGCGTAACAGTGGCTGCATAGCTCCCTGAGTTTCTGCTGGACGGAAGCTCAGAGGAGTTTTGAACTGATACTATCAAGAGGCATACGATCGGAGGAGCTGAGTTCCAGTCACTGGCGCATGAGTATTACCTCATACACGCTCATTATTCTCTGTTGTTTATGAGTTTTTATTTGTTAGATTTTTGGGAATATTAAATATTTTTTTTTAACTTATTGCACTAGGATTGGGCGCTTTCTTCATTTTTTCTATATATATAATGATCTACTATTGATCTACTATTTTAAACACCTTATTGTGGCTTAACAGATTGAATATTACTCTAAATATATATTATAAAAAGTTTTCAATAATAATCCCAAAAATAACCATTAGAACATTTTTACCTTTAATATATCATGATTAATTAAAAATCCTAATTTTTCTTAAATAATAAATACAAATTTCACATACTGTATGTGGCCAACAAATATATGCCTACACATGTGTATTCCACATCTCAAAATATTCTAAATGCATTTGTAATTGAAAAAAAAAAAAAAAAAAAAAGGTTGTGAAAATGCTCTATAGCTTTATATTTAAGACCATTAGGGTTGGAGTTATGATGGGTACATAAATGTTTAGAGAAGCTATATAGGGAAAATCCTATCTTTAATGTTCCTAATATGTTCACATATTTTTATTTTTAAACATCTTTTTGTTCTGCCTATATATTGGATGTCACATGGGCACGCAATAAATATACTACATAACTAGTGGAACAATTCATGAAAAGCTTAATGTTATAATTTTTCCTTGAAACTTTTGTTGTAAAAGATTTATTATCCCTAGCCATTTATTTATAGATAGAACATTTCCACATTTAAAACATCCCTTGGGTTTGTTGTTTAGCCATTCACATCCTTTCTGTTCTCTATTATTTATCTTTTTCTGAATCATACTTGGAGCTAGAACATTTCTCAGATTTGTGTTCTTTCCTATAAACTATTTGTGGGTTCTCTGAGATATGTGAACCTAGGATTGGGTGACATCTTTGGGTCCTGAACCAGACAGTCTGTAATAGCTGCGCAGAGTCATCCCAGAGAGAGTCTCTCCGTCTCTGTGACTGTGCTCATCTCGAATCAGGAGGCGGACCCGCAGGGCTGAGGTAGGAATGCAGAATAACCGACCAGAGCCTGGGGACAGAGTCCTGTAAGAGTATTCGTAGTCGGTAAGCAGGGAGGGGTCAGGACTGGCGGCAGTGGTGCAAAGCCCAGGCAACAGGCAAAAGGTCAGGTCAGGGCAGGCAGCAGAGGTGCAGAGTCCAGACGACAGGCAAAGGTCAGGGCAGGCAGAAGGCAGCAAGGTCAGGGTCACGGTCCGGGGTCAGCAACAGGGATTCCAAATAGGCGATAGGGTAATGTGTGACAGCGATGATCAAATGGAGCTGCAGCAAACAGAACTTTGCTCAGCAACTCCCACAAGGAACTGCAGCCTTATAAAGCAGACTGCCAGTACCCAAAATGGCCACAGTGAGCAGAAAGGACAGGAGAGACCCAAAACCTGGACCGTAGTGAAAACCCATCACGGATCGAGCAGAATCCTTATAGTCTCCCTGAGCAGCTCTTACAGCAATCAAATGTTTTATTGTATTTATTTATGCCAGATGTGGGTTATTAGGCCTCCCAGGTGGGTAGCGAGAAGAGTTAACCCCTTGATTACCTTAGCGGTTACTACCTGCCAAGGTAATTAAGGGGTTACTGTCCAATAGATAGTGTTTTAATGGTTGGGAGTTAGCCATTTTGTGGATGTTGGTGCCAGTGAGGAGAAGGAAGAGGAGGAGGACATCCTTTATCTTGGCATTGGTAAATAACACCTTTATTTACTATGGGGTGTCCAATGATTGGGTATTTATGCCCCCGTTGAGGGCATAGGTAGCCACAGCGACAATAAACACATGAAATGGCTAGTGTTTGTTTATATGGTAATGTAATCTGTATTATAATTTGTATTTTATTTTACTGTAGTATACTGTACAGTATATTTGAATGGGCAAAAATGCTTTAAGCCATATTTGGCTAATAGGGCTATTGCCCATTATTGTGTGTGATGGTGGTTGTGGGGGTTTTATGGGGGGTAGAAAGGGTGGGTGAAGGGGGTACTTGCCCTGCGTCAGGGGTTAACCCCTTCATTACCTTAGCAGTTAGCCACTAAGAAAAGGAGTATGGTTATGTATGTTTAATGTTTTACTGTGTTTTATTATTTTTATTTTTCTATACTGTACTGAAGCAGGGGGTCTCCAGAGGTGAACCCAATTAATTTAAGCTCTGGGAGCCCCCTACTTCTGGAGATATAGACCTCCATAGTGGGTGTCAGTATCTGCTCATGCTGGGCCCGCGTGGGGGGGTTTCTTTAAACCCGAGCCCAAGTGTTTACCAGAACCCTTTACGGAGGTCTATATCTCCGGATGCGGGGGGTTCCGTGAGCTTACATTAATGGGGATTAGCTTCGGATGCGTGTTTGGCCCAATAGGATTAACTCTGCATTTGTCCCATTGAGTTACTCCACCCGGGCAGCGTACTGCTTTCTTGGCTGCGATCTAACCTAGCCCTGCCGTGCTCTAGCACCGCGAACTCACACACCCATGGAGGAAATAATTCCTGCTACATCTGTATAATGATATTTAACCTGTCAATTTTCTTAACTTTCTTAAGATCCTTTTCAAGATCTTTCATTTTATATCCCCTTTCCCCAAATCTCCTCAATTTCATTTCCTGAGATTGTATGTGTAAATCGTTATCAAGATTACAATTCCTCCTAATTCTCTGAAATTGACAGCATAGTATATTTCTAATCTAATTTTTATGATATTACTATTAGTCATAAAATAATTATTTATATCAACTGATTTAACAAACGTCCTAGAGTTGACTTTGAGGGAATCATCAACCCCAAAGTCAAATCAACAAAATGTATTAGTTTATCAACTTCTTTAGAAGAAAAAGTTATATTCCATTTATTCAGATTTATATATTGCATAAAATATTGAAATGAGATAGCAACTCATATGTGCCTTCCTCTCGCTGTGTCTTTCTTGGTATTCTTCCCCTTAAAATCTTTTGGACAACTGCGGACTATTACGAACATTAATATTCTACAAAAAAGAGAGCAGTATAGTCATGGGAGAGGTGTTTTGAGCTGCTTGGGGTAAACTATGTAGTGGGGAAAACTTGGACATGCTGCTGTGTGCCTCAGTTCTACAACACCCATGGTAGAGAACACCGACCATTTATTACTCATCGTTCTCTGTAGTATGAAGTGAAATCAAATCTAGTTGAGCTGATGTGAAGAGGTACAGTAGAAGACAAAGAAGTGGTAACTGACATCAGACCGGAAAGTTTCCCCATAGGAGATGGGGGTGAGAAATAACAGAACTTTTTGAGAGGTACAAGCCAGTTCCTGGAATAAGTTACATTTGTCACCTTTCCCCTTATGAAACTTTGGGTTTGTATAAAAAAAAAAAAAAGAAAGAAAATACACAATGAAAAGTATAACAGATAAATCCAGTTATATTACAGAGATTACGTTCAAGGGAGTTTCCAGAGAGGTGTTATACCATTCACTGTCATATGTGGTGTTAAAGAGTATTTCCTGTATTATTTGTACTCGGTAATGACTATGTTCCAAAAGAAAAAAGTTAATGCACAATAGAATTCCTAGCGCTTTTCTTCTTTTAAAACAATTAGTGGTAAAAAAAAGTGATGTTAGAGAATATACAATCAACAGCTTTATAAATTGTAACACAAAGGGTGTTTCTATATATTCCTGTGATAAGGTTTACATCGGCACAACAAAAAGGAGACTGAAGAATAGAGTAATAGAACACAACATGACTATTTGCAACAACAATTTTAAATATTCCATGGCAAAATATTTTAAAGAACACAATCATAGAAGCGAAGATAATCTTAGAGTGATAGACTTGGAGAAAATTGACCTAAACAAGAGATGGGGATTTAATTAAAAACTTGGCTAGATGAGAAACACATTGGATAATACCACTTGATTGATAAGAACTTGAGATGTGCAGAAAAAATAACGACCTTATTTAAATTCACAAGCGATCCACCAAGTCTTTCAATGCATACCAGATACGGGCACATGGCTTGTGAGAGGGAACCACATAAACTCTAAAGGACTTATTTTATATTAGTTGAAGTGGACAGTCATGCTGTTCTCAGCCAAAATTCCCCATTAAAGTCAAAGCAGATTTTCATCTGAAAACGAGTGGATTGGCTGTTTTGTATGATATAGAATAAGCCCTTAAATCTCTATACATGTGATAAAAATAATACAACTAATGCACTGCTGGGGAAAGAGACCAATTTAGTATACTACTCACTTACAGTATACACCATCTCTCACAACACGTGAAGAGGTACTTAAGCAATAAGTTAATTTTAACACGCAAATAGGCTAATTTATATCATCAAATTAACTTATTTACCAGGTATCTCAGGCGTGTCTCACTTTCTCTGCAAATTGACCTTTTGCACACTAAAGCTTTAATAATAATATATAAGGCCCATAGAGGTTTTAAAAAAAAAATTCATGTCATATGATTTGGTATGATAAAGCACATAGGGAAGATACGTTTTTGATAGATGATACATAAAAGTAGACTTTTCTATTTTTCAAATCTTTTCCTGATTGAGTGTAAGGAATCCGCTCCACGGTTTACTGGTTGCCTTACCTTGCAGAC
>WSYH01011086.1:0-21690 GCA_036426205.1 Ascaphus truei
TGTGAGAAAAAATACCCTTTAAGACAGGAGCTTTAATCTCTTCCCAGAGTAACCCAATAGTTGCTGGGGCAATTTTAGACACAGTACTGAGGGACAGAGTTTCAGCAAATGCAGGACAGCTAAATAGCTCAGATTTAAACCCCAGGACTTGTAAAATAGGCATGATGGTCTCAGACAATACAAAGGGAGTGACCCCAGATATGCTGATCTCTGGAGGATAAACCTGGAGAGAGAAATCAGGGGAACCCTCAGCCAGAATAACCATCGTAGGAAGAGATTCAGAATCTGAAGGAGAAACACTACCTCTCAGAGTTTCAAAACCAGTAAGACACAATTCAGAGAAAGGAGAAACAGTGTGTGGGTTTCTTACTAGTCTATATGAAAAAGCGTCACTTTTGGGCGAAAACCGTGCGTCAGCAAACATTCCTGGGAACACAATATGAACCCCAGGAGGGACATACAGACTACTGTATGCTTTTAACCCTAAGCTTAAAGAGGAGGAGAACTCAGACAGTACACGGGGGTTAATCATAACTGTACTGGTCTCTGAAGTAGGTATTTGGTAAGGAATGTCTGGGAAACCAGAAATTACTGCAGACTCCATAATGTGGGAACTATGCGCTGAAGCAGGGATCACCGCTATGTGGGCGACAGGCTGGTTCAGCGAAACACCCGGGAGAAGGAACTCTGCGACCAAGCTTAGGGAAAAACCTGACTCCTGAATACATTTATCGGGAACCAGAACTTCAGCCGAAGTCTCCGGAGACGAAACTGCGGAAACTTGAGCTGAAGCAGGGGATTTATAGCAAAGAATATCTAAGAACTCCGTACGGTTATGGGAATCCCTCAATGCAACCTCTGCTGTCTGACTTGTGGACTCATTCTCTGAGGCTAAAACGAAGGCATTAACTTGGTGGCAGCAAGAATTTACAGGGGTTAATGCAGACAATGCCTGAGAGTAAAACATAGGTAATCTTCTCTCTGTATTAGGAGAGACCAGGAATCTCTCCTCTGGAGTTAGGGGCGTGACCATGACTGACAGAGAACAGGGATTTACCAAAGGAAACTCAGAGAGCTGCCCCACAGGGGTTAATACAGAAATGACCCTGGGAACAGAACTTAGGGATTCTTTCTCTGACGGGGAAAGTACACAGGACTGCCTAGCAGAGGTTAAAGCTGGAAAACCCTCAAGACCTAAAGAGAGGGATTCAGAGCTAGAAATAGGGGGACTAAGAAACTTATTCTCTGATAGTAGAACCTTAGTGTTAGTTAGTGAAACATATGTACTCTCCAGGGGGACCTCACAGGACTGATCGGCAGGGGTTAACGTAGACATATCATTAGTGTCAGGGAACCCGGGCACACAATCAGAGCTAGGGACTGTGGCAGTTACTACGTTAGGAGATATTGCTAATGGGTTAGTTTGGTCATCTCCCGGAGACGGAGATACGTCCCCCGGTTTAGCGACAGGACTGGCAGCAGAGGAAAACCGCCAGAGGACGGCGTTAGCGGCCAGGGGGCGATCCTGTCTTAACAAGCAGTCATCCAATACCATGGAAAGTACATGCAGCGTGTCGTGAGCGAGAGCCACCATGACGGAAGGGTCCGGGAGTACTAAAGGAATGTCCAATGATAAAGCCAGGGCATTGAGTGTACTACAGGCGTTGACCAGTTCCACAGGACTCACCTTATCCCCAGTTAAAGGGGAATCAGGGGAGAAATCACTGTTTTCACTGGCCAGAACACTGGCCAGATACTGTTTTAAGTCTCTGAGGCAGTAAGCCTTACAAACCAGATCATTACGGCATTTCTTTTGCAAGGGAGTTAAGCCCTCCGACATAAACGGATCTTCCATCAGGGGTATTATATCGCACAAATAGTCATTCTCAAACTGGGACTGGTCTACAGACCGGGACAGGTTTTTAGGAAAAAACTTACCAACCCGCACCTCAGCGGGGTCAGAGTTTGTGGGGCCGAGCATACTGTCAGGGTTCTGCTCGCCACAAACCAGGGTCGGACCGCGAGGCTGAGGTGGGGTTGTAAAAGCACCGACCTGAGACCGCGCAGGCTGATCCGGATTGCGCAGTTCGTTGTCGTACATCACAGGATCAGGATAGGAGAAGACAGCGTCGTCGTTGTACAAGCCAGGGTCAGGGCTGGAGATATCAGGATAAACATTGTTCAAGCAAGAGTTTGGCAACATGTAGTCAGGAGAACCCCGCTTCAGCTTAGGAGCGCGGGGTTGGGCTCTGCGCGAGCGATGGCCATGGCCCATGGTGCTGGTCACAGGAGAAGGTAAGCAGACCAGCGTAGCACACCGCTTAGCTGCACGGGTGAACCAGTGCTACAGCGCAAGAGTCCTGAGCGGCCTGAGGAATCCTCTGTAACAGCGCAGGAACCAGGACACGGCCTCTCTAGATTAGGGAAAGAGTAGGCCCCAGGAACCAGGAAGCTATAGAAAGACAGGGAAACCTCTGCTTCTGTGCAGGAATCCAGGAGGCTGAAGGACGCAGGGATGAAACCTCTGCTTCAGCACAGGAGAACAGGAGCAGACCGCTGCGTGAATATAGCAGCCGGTCACAGGAAACAAGGAGCTGAAGTCAACAAGAAGAGGCGTCGTCTACCCACCCCGTTTGTATATAAATCACTTATCGGCGCAACATTAACCTCCTTCGGCGGGGGTCACGGAGCTGGCCGGGGACCAACAGCGGGGGGCCCTTCCTGTGGTAACCTGCCTTTTCACCATCAAGGTAATCCGACCTAGGCCACCCTCTCCTTATCCACCTTTAGACTCACCTGCCTCCCAAGCAGCAGAACCAGAATAGCCTGCCGCCAGCGCATGCGGGCACAAGACGGATTAGCACGGGATGGAGCTTGAGCGGGGGGGGGGGGGTGGGCCACGGGGGAATAGGCTGTGTACGCGTATAGGGCGGGAGGACCGGGGTGTACATGACCTGGGCGGCACCACTTGACCCCGGTTGCAGGTACTCCACTTACCGGCAGAGAGAAACAGGCCGCTAGGGGTAAGACGGTGCCTGGGAGGCAGGGTGGTCGACTCTGTAGGCTGATCTATCTCTCTACCTGGGTCCACCCGCTTGTGCATGGCGACGGCCATCGAGCCACGCACAACGCACGGGTCGGACAGTGGGGGCAGAGAGGCGGCGGAGGGACCGGGTCAGACGTGCAGGTAAACTCGTTGGCGGCCTTTGTAAAGCAGCCGCCCGTTAGACCGCTCCTAGCACGTGCGGGGCGCTGTGGCTCACCCGGAGTGGCCGCGGGGGATCGGGGGGACGGGGTTTCGGCGGTTGTCCTTACATTCAGAGGATCAGGTATAAGGAGAGAGACAGCGTCGTCGTTGTACAAGCCCAGGGTCAGGGCTGGAGATATCAGGATATAACTTGTTCAACAAGAGTTTGGGCAACAATGTAGTCAGGAGAGACCCCGCTTCAGCTTAAGGACGCGGGGTTGGGCTCTGCGCGAGGACGGCAATGGCCCATGGTGCTGGTCACAGGAGATGGTAAGCAGACCAGCGTAGCACACCGCTTAGCTGCACGGGTGAACCAGTGCTACAGCGCAAGAGTCCTGAGCGGCCTGGGGAATCCTCTGTAACAGCGCAGGAACCAGGACACGGCCTCTCTAGATTAGGGAAAGAGTAGGCCCCAGGAACCAGGAAGCTATAGAAAGACAGGGAAACCACCGCTGCAGTGCAGGAATCCAAGAAGCTGAAGGACGTAGGGACGAAACCTCCGCTTCTGTGCAGGAATCCAGGAGGCTGAAGGACGCAGGGACGAAACCTCTGCTTCAGCACAGGAGAACAGGAGCAGACCGCTGCGTGAATATAGCAGCCGGTCACAGGAAACAAGGAGATGAAGTCAACAAGAAGAGTACTCAGCTACAACACAGGAGACTGGAGCAGACCGCTGCATGAATATAGCAGCCGGCCTTAGGAAACCTGGAGCTGCAGACAACAAGGAGAATACTCCGCTTCAGCATGAGAGACAGGAACAAGCGAGGGCTTTTGGCAGAACAGTAAGTGACATCCAGTAAGGACTATGCTCGGCAGGGAGCATTATGGGAAGACAGTACTTAAAGGCCAGCGGGCCAATCCCCGGAGGGGGATGTGAAGGTACTGCTCCAATGAGTGAATGCAAGTCTAGGTTGCAGTGATAGGCTGCACAGCTGCAATAGATACCAGAGGGAGTGTGTATTGCTTTGGTGAGTGAATCCAGGCTGCAGCAAACATCAGGAGAGGTGCTCCAGGACTGCACAGGTCTGCAAGGTAAGGCAACCAGTAAACCGTGGAGCGGATTCCTTACACTACCTACCAATTAGATTGTAAGCTCATCGGAGCAGGGACTCCTTTTCCTAAATGTTACTTTTATGTCTGAAGCACTTCTTCCCAATATGTGTCATTTGTACTGATGCAGCGGCCGTTACTCGAACACTTCACGCGTCATGTACATCGGAATCCCGATTTTAAACCGCGGGATGAATTCCAGATGAATTCCAGCCTTCCCGTGCGGCGAGTGCAGAAAAATTAATTTTAGTGTTCTGGCTTTTAAAAACATGAAATTGACACAGTAGCATAGTAGCACAGTACTGTACACCAATAAAGGGATACCGGCGCCTAATGTGTCCAATTGGGTTGATTTCTTTATCCAATGGAGTTGCGATCGCCGTTTCATCCATTACTGCTGGTTCCCGCCCGCGTGTGACGCAACGTCCGGTGACGTCACTACCGGACCCAAGTTGATCTGGGACACGGAGAAGCTCCAGAGACATTGCATCGAGGTCTGAGGAACAGAGGCAAACGGGAGAATAAACGGCGAATTGAAAGCCCTGCAAATACTCAACACGTAGAGGAAAGAATTTCACCAGCCAAGTGGATGCACATTACCTTTTACTCTCTGACGTCCTGTGAGTGTCACTCGGGTTTTACCCAACCGGATTGGCGTTCCTGCTATTGTCCACACTTTTTTTTATTTAATCTAGTTATATTAAACTAATTTTAATTATAGCTTTGCTTTTGTGGTTGTTAGTCCTGTTGGTGTTTGCCTGTCCTGTCTGTCCTGTTTGTATTGTTGGTAAGTCCTGTGAGTCTTTGTCTGTGTAATGTTATAGCTGTGTTGCACTAAATATATTTTTATTTCATTACATGTTCCAATTCCTACGAATGAGGTTACATCTGGTCATCACAAGATCAACAGTTTGCTGATCATTCCGAAATTCGAACCATCTCCATTGGATAAAGAAATCAACCCAATTGGACACATTAGGCGCCGGTATCCCTTTATTGTTATACTTCTATGTTCTGATTGTACCATCAGATTGTCATCAGGCTGCCTAGCTTGCCACTAGGGCCACCCTCATATTAGGGTCTTATTATCAATCATCTGCGTTAGCGCTAATCTACATCACCCCCTTTTTTTTTTACAGTACTGTACACATTACAATTCATCCATTTTATTGCAAACGCAGAAACAGAATCCATGAAATTCAAACAAAACATCTGCGATAAGTGCCTGGGGCGTTTGGCCGATTTCATGCTGCGTGGGGAACAGCAGAGAACTCAAAATCGCCGCAGTGATGTGTTCGAATAACGGCCGCTGCATCAGTATTATTTGTTATTTATATGAGTGTCACGTGTATTACTGCTGTGTAGCGCTATGTACATTAATGGCGCTATATAAATAAAGACATACATACATACATACATTCATTATTTTCAGTTTTATGGCAACCCTTTGCGTGTCAGAGTGGCCACAGCACATAAAAACCTGTGTTTTTATGTTTTTCATAAGTGAGTACCACTGTCGGCTTGCAATTTTGTGGCGCACTCTCTTCCTGACACGATCGTGTTGCATTTTAAAAATGTAGTCCTACTACTGTACATCCAGTGCAATAGCAGATATGTATTATAGTGTGTATAATTTCCCAGAAAAAAAGTTAATGTAGGTGCACTACTAGCTAAATTTTCACATACACATTTGAATGTGTTATGATGTTGTGAGTTTGTAGGGGTTTCCGCAGTACTGTATACACCATTGTATTGAACATTGTATTGACCCAGGACTTGAATCATGGTATTAGGCCATAAAGCCTTAGGGGCCTATTCATTACACTTCGATAAGTCCAGTGCATTGCAGAGCGATTTTGCATATTCTTACAGTACTATAAAACATGTGTGTCAAAATGGTATTCACTAAGAAAAATCACACCTTTTTTCAAGTTCTTTAAAAAAATGCAAGTTCGCACTGCTTTGTTTTTCTTTTGTTTGATTTTTTTTTTAAATTGTACTTAGGGGTCTATTCACTAAACTTTGATAACTAAGTAATCGAGCATTTTGAGCACTTCTCGAACGATTTGGCATAGGTAACTTTCATAAAGCTTCGATAGCATGCCAAAATCGCTCGGGAAGAGATTCTTCCTGATCGGTAGCTCAGACAGGCCGAGCGTTAGCTCTAAAAATGCTCAAACTCACATTTTTGGAAACATCAAGCTATTCATGTAGCTTTCATAATCTCATCGAGGCTGCAACTAGCAAGCAAGGCAGTTTTCATCTCGCCACCTCAAGTGTTGCGGGATGGGATTTGCGGTTTGACATAGAAGAAGAAATGTATTTTTACTGCATTAGATTGAAGCCGGGTGTCTCCGGAGCTGGCCCGCATGAATACAGCTCCGGAGACTCCCTGCTTCAATCCTATGTGATAAAAATACATTTACACGCAGCTTCATTACCTTAGCGGCTAACAGCTAAGGTAATGAAGTGTTTAAATACCAGTGCCTGGTTTATTGGGGGTAGAGAGGGTGGGTGAAGGCGGTATTTGGCCATGGTGGGTGTTTAAGCCCATTGGGAGGGTTGTTGGAGGAGTTAACCCCTTCATCACCTTAGAGGTTACTACCGCTAAGGTAATAAAGGGGGTTAACCCCTCCCGCTACCCACCCGGTAGGCATAAACACCCACCATGGGACAAATACCACCTTCACCCATTCCCTCTACCCCCAATAAACATTAAAACACAATACAAGGCAATGCACTCATTAATTACCAGTGTGGTTACCTATAACCTCAATGGAAGCAAAGATAACCCCAATGGGAATGAATGGACACCCTACTACACAGCCCCTCTACCCCCTGCACTATTATATACAGTAATGGGCAAAATCTGTATATTCCAGATCTGGATAATAGCTCATTTGCCAATTAAAAATAAAACGTTACCCAGCCAGCATAAAGTAAATTAAAGTTGCACTTACCCCTGCTAGGATGAAGGCTGTCCTTGTCTTCCCCAGTGTCCTCCTCGTCCTCCATGGGCAACAACATTACAATAAAAAACAAACTACTGGCCACTTACACCTTAAACACCTTAGAGGTTTGTATCAGCTATTGTAATTAAGGGTTTAACCCCCTCCCTTGCTACCCACCCGGGAGGCATATCCACCCTCCCGGAGGAAATTACCTCCACACCCTACAACCATTGATTGTCACAGTGGAAAACCATGCCCATAATATGGGCATGGTTTGTCACAATGGCAATGAATGGGCAAGCTACAAATAAAAAAACAAGCACTGAATAACATACATTACATTTCAATTAAAAAAAAACGTTTGCCGATTAACCAATTAATTAGCACAGTGGTAAACCATGCCCATTACATGGGCATAGTGTGACAAGACAATGAATGGGCAAGCTAAAAAATAACAGACACAAAATAAAACACATGACATTTAAATATAAAAAAGCATTTGACAATAAAGCCATTGATTGTGACGGTAGTAAACCAGGCATGGATTGCCACACTGACAATGAATGGGCAAACTTAGAAAAAACACATAACACAAAATACAATACATTACAATGAAATACAAACAAGCATTTGCCAAATACATTGCTTGTCACTGTGCTTATCTATACCCATAATGGGGAATAGATAAGCACATCGGCAGTCAATGGGCAACCCTAAAAAATATACACTTAAATTAAATACATTCGATGTGTTTCTTACCTCTGCTGTCTTCACCCTCTGAATTCTACTTGGGCACCATCTCTTGACCCACGACGCAATGATCCTTAGCAGCCGATGCAAAGAAGTCCATGATCATATGTTGATTGAAGAGACGTCTCAGGTAAGTTCTTTCTTCTTTCTTTTCTTTCCTTCGTTCTTGTTTCTTTTCTTCTTTCTTCTCTGCTGTATAATCCAAAAGGGGCAGAGATGTTGCCCGGTTGTCTTCTTGGCTTCAAATGAGATGAGACAGGCCTTATATAAGGCCTGTGATGTCACATTTGAGTGTCAAATGGTACACCCCCAATTCACTTGGCTGGTATACCATGTGACACTCAAATCTCCACACATCTCCGCCCCTTTTGAATTATACAGCAGAGAAGACAGATTAGCCCATGTTGGGCTAACCAGTGTTGGGTTTCAGCTGAGCTGGTTCCGGGGCAAGGTGAACAGGGTCTGGAGCTGGGAGCAATGGGGATATGGGTACCTAGTGCAGAAGTAGGTTTCCTGGGTCAATTTTTTTTACAGCGAAGTGATGTGGCTGGTGGTTGAAATCAGCCATGAAAATGAACGCTCAGGATATTCTGAAGAAGAAGCCTAATCTTATTCTAGTGTGAGATCAGAATCAGACGTATGAGATGCAATTTGGGCTGGACATACAGATTAAGTCTCCGTTGTGGCTTACCTGCCAGGAACGCTTCGTGGGCAGTCCCTCTGCTGCTCATGGATGAATTTGAGTCCCCCCGGTACACCCTCACCCACGATGGTTTGTAAAAAGCAGGGTCAAGCACGTGCACACTTTGTGTTCCCACGCGGGAGCTGCCGGGAGAGCAAGCCACAACCGAAGACTTCATCTGTATGGACGTGTCAGGTAAAGTGCTTTACTGTACAAATATACTGTGGTTCTTTAAAGTGTAATGTCTCTTTTTACCTAGCTTGTAGCATGATTATTATGTATGACTTTTTCTAAGAAGTATTGTATAGTACTTTTCTTATACACGTTTCTGACTATGCTATATTTATTTATAGTAGCCAAATCCTAAATCGGCACATAGTAGAAAGATATGATTAAGGTAACCAATTTTTTCTTGTAATTGAAGTGTATTTGCCATGATAAAGGGGGCAAACATATACAAAGAATTGAACAAGATAAAAAGAATTGACCAATGGATTTCCTGTATTGTAATTTATATTTTATTTAATTATGTTTTATTTTTTCAATCACAAATGGGCAAAAGCGCAATTTGCCATATTTGGCTAATAGGGCTATTGCCCATTTGTGTGTGTGGTGATGGGGTAGAAGGAGTGGGTCATAGGAGTAATTGCGCCAGGGAAGGTGGTTAGGCCTCCTGGGGGGGAGGGGTTAGAAGGAGGGGTTAACCCCTTACTTACCATAGAGGTTACTACCTGCTAAGGTAATTAAAGGTTTATTGGCCAGTAAATAGTATTTTAATGTAAATGTTTGTGACACTGAAGAGGAGGATGTGGAGAAGCATGGCCTTCATCCTGGCATGGGTAAGTACAACTTTTATTTGCTATTTATTGTTTGGTATGGGCATAAGTGCTATTAGTCAGATATGGCTAATAGGGTTTATGCCCATTATGGTGTGTGGTGAGAGGGGGGAATGTTGGGGTAGAAGGGGTGGGAAGTAGGGTGCCCATTGTTGCAAATGTCCTATTTGTACCCTGTTGAGGTCATAGATAACCACAGTGACAATCAATGGATTAGGGTGGGGAAGGGAGTAGTTGACCTGGGGTGGGTGGTTAGGCCTCCTGGGTGGGTAGCAGGAGGGTTTAACCCCTTCATTACTTTAGTAGTAGCCACTAAGACAATGAATAGATTAACCCCTCCCAAAACCATCCCGGAGGCATATCCACCCACCCTGGGGCAACTACATACTTCACCATCCCCCTCTACTACCAACAAACCAGGTACTACTATTTAAACCCTTCATTACCCAAGCGGTTATCCACTAAGGTAATGAAGTTTGACTGTTAGTTTCTTTATATTACAAAGGGTTACAGCAAGAAACAAAGAAGTCCAGAGCAACATCCAATGTGACAAAAAAACACAATGAATATCAATATATTTCTTGAGATAGGGTCATTTAGTTAACCCTTTGGCCAAAGCATATAAGCCTACGAGCCACTTCAAAGCATGACCAATTCGCAGGTCCTAACACTAACTGATTAAAATTATTATTTACCTCTATAATTAGAGGAAGAATGGTCCTAGCATTGAATCTGTCACAACCAGCTGCATGAAAAGAAAACCTGCTTACTTGGAAAGTGGGGAGAACAAATATAGACCAAAAATATAGACAAAAAAATATAGACAAAAAATATGTAAAAATTGTGATAGTGCGTACTTAAAATAAAACAATATCAATAATAAGAAACAAAAAACGTATGAGAATAATATCACAAATAATATAAAAATGTCCACATAAATGTTCGTGACAAAACCAATATAAATGTGATTCCAACGTCGTGACTTGTCCGCAGCCTCTCAAAGGATGAACCACATTCAGGTAATTTCTAGCAAAAAGAGAAGAAGAGAGGTGCGTGCCCCATATCGTAGCGTAATTCTGTAAAATATTTATTCTCAACAATGGTATATTTATAAAAGGCACACTCACAAGTGTAGCTTAGAGTCTCAATCTCAAGAGAGATGATACTCATCAGGAAAGACTGCCACAGCCAGAAATCCTTGTAGGGCTCAGCAAAAGGTGTTGAAACAAACGTCCATAATACAGTATATGAACTTCCAGACAAAAGAGATGGTGAATCGCAATTGCAACAGTAAACTGCCATAGAATATTCAGTGCACTTTCCTTTGTAGCTTTAAAGTAAATATTGCATCCTAGAATCTTTAATGCACGCGCATTTTAAGTGAAACTTATTTGTCTTTTGTCACTGTTTTGTCACAGAAATTGTATTTGTGATGGTGCTGTTTTTAATTGAAGATCAAAACACAATTTCAATGATGAATCACAAATAAGTTTCACTTAGGAAGCGCTATTGCACTTCTATATTTATACTAACTGTGAATTCCTCGTTTGTTTGTAATTCTCTGTGTGTGAATCTGTGTGAATGTGTGTGAGACAGAGTGCGTGGGAGTGTGGGATCGTGTGCGTGAGTATGGGACAGTGTGCGTGAGAGTGTGGGACACTGTGTGTGAGAGTATGGGACAGTGCGTGAGAGTATGGGACAATGTGCGTGAGCGTGTGGAATAGTATGCGTGAATGTGGGACAGTGTGCGTGAGAGTGTGGGACAGTGCGTGAGAGTATGGGACAATGTGCATGAGAGTGTAGGACAATGTGCGTGAGAGTGTGGAACAGTGTGCGTGAGGGTGTGGGACAGTGTGCATGGGAGTATATAGGACAGCGTGCGAGAGTGTGGGACACTGTGCTTGCAAGTGTGTGAGTGTGTGACTAGTCTCGGTGTGTGTGGGACTAGTCTGACTGGGTTGGTGACTGACTTGGGTGGGTAACTGACTGGCTGGGTGACTAACTGGGTGGGTCGGTGACTGACTGGGTGGGCTACTGACAGGGTGAGTGACTGACTGCGTGGGTGCGTGACTGACTGGGTGGGTGACTGACTGGGTAAGTGACTGACTGGGTGGGTGACTGACTGCCTGTTGCGGCCTACTTCTGGGGTCCTGCACATGCCATGTGTCACCGACAGGCCAGGCGACGCATGGCTCCGGTCGCATCAGCTCCCATCCTCAATCCTCCACGGCACGGGACATGCGCTCCAGTGTCTCGTGCTCCCTGACTGCCCACTCGCCCTCAGCTGCAGTTCCGCAACAGCTCCTCATCTCCGTGAAGTTTTGAAGTCACGTAGTGTGCCATTTCCATGGCAACAAGGCATCATTTGATGCCGTGCGTCCATTTTCAATGCAGAGGAGAATGCATTGAAGGAGGAAAATGCCAGTAGATGCAGAACAATGCCACCACAGCACCCCGCCGAAACACCTTGCCAGCAGGTTGTGACGGCTCAGGAGATTCCTTCCTCTTCCACTCCCTCTCTCCCATCTTCCGTTATCCTTTCTGCCCCTTCCCACTCCTCTCCTTCACCGTCTACCTCTCTCCCCTTGCCGCAGCGCGTTCCCCGCAGGTCTCGCATACCCACGCGCCCCCGCAGCCCCTGCTGTAATCCTCCCCGTTCCCTCTCCCCCGCGGTAGCTCCTTTACCTTCCCCTGTGGTGCCATCCATCCCGTTGCCTCCTCCGCACGTGATGCCCGCGGTGCGGCGTTCCACGCGCCTGGTGACGCGTCCGGTATGCGTGCCCCCTCAGCCCACGGGGGACGCGCGTGCATGCTCCTCTCTACCCCTGCTGGCCATCGCACGGGCACAGTCCTCGCCCGTGTTCCCCTCCGCTTGGCTCCGTCCCCCTCCTGCTGTCTTCCCCTGTTCCGTGCGGGCCGCGCCTGTGTTACAGCCTGTGCGTGCGCATCCCCAGCTTACAGGGGCCACGCGCACAGACTCTTCTTATCAGGATTTCCCTGTCTCCGCCTCCCAAGCTGTTCAGGCCATTCCCCTGACCTCCCCTTCTGTCTCCTCCTCTTCTCTCCCTGACCTATCTATTGCTTCTCCCACTTCTCTCTCTACTCCTCCCCTCTCTGTCATTGGTGCACCTCCCTTTATAATCCCTGTCTGTCCACCTCTTCCTCGCTCTGCATAGTTCCTGTTTCTCTGTGTGTACCTGTCTTATGCTGTGCTCCTTCTGTGCTCCTGTGAATACCTGCTCCTGTGTTACTTTGGATTTCCCTGGCTTTGACCCCTGCTCTCCCTGGACTACTCTGTTCTCTGGTAACCCCTTGAATCCTGCTACGCACACGACTTCGCTGACCTCTGGCTTCCTAGGACCTGGCTTGCTCTCTGACGACTCTACTCTCTGGATCCCCTGAACATTGGCAAACGGACACGACTATTCTCACGGACACCCCCAAGCGTTGCAAGTATATACTAACAACTCTTCCAACAGGCCCAGCAACGCGATACCACACACCGGGCTTGCTCCCACTGCTGTGGGTGTGTGGTATCATACCGTTCCCACCTCAGTACTGGGGTCTAGCTTGGTCTGCGGGCATACAGGCGTGACATTATGCAGAGCCCAACAAACGCAGACCCCCCTGAGGTGGGTACAAGTATTACCAAAGAGGCCTTACGCTTTGTTAGCGATCAGCTGTCCACGGTTTCTCAGCAATTAGCCACCTTCACCCTCAGGAGGGTTCCACGGCTTCTGCGCCAACAATGGCCAATACCTATGCCGGTCCTGGCCCATGGATTCCCTCTCCGAATCGCTATGATGGGAACCCCCTCAACTGCCGCGGTTTCTTAAACCAATGTGAGGTACAGTTTGAGATGTCCCCCTCCCTGTTTCCTACTGGCCGTGCTAAGATTGCGTATATTTACGCCCTACTCACTGGAGACGCCCTTGCCTAGGCCTCTCCTCTATGGGAACGTGGTAGCGAAATAATGCAAGATTATATTTTATTCCAACTTGTGTTTGATACCCCCGCACGGCACGAGACAGCTACCTTCTCTCTCATCCATGTTTCTCAGGGTCGAAATTCAGCTGCCAAATACGCCATCGTGTTCCGTTCTCTGGCCGCCAAAGTCCTATGGAATGATGAGGCGCTCGTAGCGGCATACTGGCATGGACTCTCAGATACTGGCACACCCAGTAAAACTAGAGGGGCTTCTACTGGGTATGGTCTCTCCTAACCCCTCTCCTTCTAAAGCTCTCCCAAAGAAGCTGATGCTTCCAGCCACCCTGGAGGGTCCCAACCTTGTCGTAAAGGTCGAAGCATTCATAGATTCCGGATCGGGCGGTAATTTCCTGGACCAGCAGTTTGCAGAGGAGAATCAAATCCCCATGGTCAGAAGGAAGAGCCCAGTTGGCCTGGAGGCTATCGACGGACGACCACTCCAGCCGGCTTTCATCATTTGGGAGTCTATTCCTCTTACCTTGACCCTGGCTTATGGTCACAAGGAGGTAATTGTCTTTGACGTTTTCCAGTCCCCTTCAGTACAAATTATATTAGGATTGCCTTGGCTTCAACTCCACAATCCGCGCATTGATTGGTCCGGTACCTTGCCCATCCAGTGGCCCTCGTCCACAGATACTACACCAGCGGATCCCCCCGTGGTGGTACTTGCTGGTCTGGACTCCGTACCTGCCGACCGTTTGTCCCTGCCTGCCGTGTACCATGAGTACCTAGACGTATTCAACAAGGTGCAAGCAGAGTACCTCCCACCCCATCGCCCGTACGATTGCCCGGTCGACCTCATTCCTGGGACTGTTCTGCCGAAGTCTAAGTCTTACCCACTCTCCATCCCGGAGACCGAGGCCATGACTACTTATATTCAAGAAAACCTGGAGAAAGGTTTCATCCGCAACTCTACCTCTCCTGCCGGTGCAGGGTTTTTTTTTGTGAAGAAGAAGGATGGATCTCTAAGGCCTTGTATAGACTTCCGCGGACTCAATAAGTTCACGGTGAAAAACAGGTATCCACTCCCGCTCATTTATAAACTGTTCGATCGTCTCCAAGGGGCCTCTATTTTTTCAAAACTCGACTTAAGGGGTGCCTATAATCTCATTCGCATTAGGGAGGGAGACGAGTGGAAAACAGCATTTAACACACGTTCTGGACACTATGAATACCTTGTTATGCCCTTTGGGCTGTGTAACGCCCCGGCCGTGTTTCAGGAATTTATGAACGACATCTTCCGTGACGTTTTGGGAACCTTTGTCATTGTCTATCTAGACGACATCCTCATTTTTTCTAAAAATCTGGAGGAACACATTCAACATACCAAACTTGTGCTCTCCAGGCTGCGTTCTAACCGTCTTTACGCCAAAATGGAAAAGTGTTTGTTTCACTAGGCTTCCACGGCCTTCCTAGGCTATATTATCTCCAGCCAAGGTTTCTCCATGGACTCAGAGAAGCTGAAGGCGGTTCTCGATTGGCCACTCCCTAATTCACTCAAAGCTGTGCAACGTTTTCTGTGCTTCGCTAATTATTACAGGAAGTTTATCAAAAAAAATTCTTCCATTGCCCTTCCCATCACTGCCTTGACCAAAAAGGGCGCCGACGTCTCATCCTGGTCACCAGAGGCCATCACAGCCTTTGAGACTCTCAAGAAGGCGTTCGTCTCTGCCCCCATCCTGCGTCATCCGGATACCTCCCTCCCCTTTACTTTGGAGGTTGACGCCTCAGACGTACTGCACCGACACACTTTATTCGAGCAAATACCCAGTATGTACCTGGCAGATACCTGGAATGCGCCGCTCCTCACCTCTGACAAGCCCCATTGTGTTTGCCTTCCCAGCCTGGGTTCATGCCTGGCTGACGGGCGGCTGATCTGTTAAATGATAATGATTAGGATTTAATAGGCTGCAATGCTTCGCGTGTCTACCAGATGGCATAAATTCATGAATTGTAATGCAGTATATATATATATACTGTGCAGTATTGCAGCCAGCGGGAATAAAATGCTTCCATCCCTGCCTGGAAAATACCTCAATGCACTCGGGCAGAAAACAGTCACAAACCTTAATACACCCGGGTATACCCGAATTCGTGGGACTAGCCGAGCTCGAATAAAGTGTGTCGCCAGTGTAGGAGCTGGCGCAGTTCTGTCCCAGAAGACTTCTCCCCAAGAGAAACTCCATCCTTCTGGTTTTTTTTCACGGAAATTTTCAGCAGCAGAAAAGAATTAAGATGTCGTAATCGTGAACTTTTGGCCATTAAGTTGGCTTTCCAGGATTGGAGACATCTTTTAGAGGGTTCCAAAGAACCAATCGCCATTCTCACCGACCACAAAAATGTGTTATATAGTGAGGGTGCTCGCCGCTTGGGCTCCCGCCAGGCTCGCTGGTCACTCTTCTTTTCCCGCTTCAACTACACCATCTCTTATATCCCTCGTACCAAAAATGTTAAAGCGGACGCCTTTTCTCGTCAGTTTGCCTCCGAGTCCGAGGCCAAAGAAACCTCAGAACCTATTCTCCCGGCCAAGTTCATAGTCTCGGCTAACAACTTTGATGTATTGGACGAAACCCACAAGGCACAAGCACATATCCCCAGCAGGTTTAGGGTACCAGAAGGACGTCTCTACACGGCTCCACATTTCCACCATAAAGTCTTACTTTGGGGTCATTCCTCAAGAGCAGTTGGTCATCCAGGCTTCAAGAGGATAGCTGATCTCATTAAACAGACATTTTGGTGACCCAAGATGAATCAAGATATTCTCAATTTTACTTCCACCTGTCCTATTTGTGCCCAGAGTAAAACCCTCCATCATACAGTAAGCCTTCTGGACTTCTGCTACCCCTTCCCATCCCTGAACAACCCTGGAAACACATTTCGATGGACTTTATCGTTGAACTGCCAGTGTCCAAAGGGATGAACACTATTTTAGTTGTAGTTGACAGATTTTCAAAGCAGGCTCACTTTATTCCCCTCAAGGGTCTTCCCAACTCGGCTACCTTGGCGGATGTCTTCTCCAAAGACATCTTTAGGCTACATGGCGTTCCCATTTCTATCGTCTCAGACCGGGGGTCCCAGTTCATTTCGAAATTTTGGCGAGCTTTCTCTCAAAGATTGGGTATCTCCCTCCTGTTCTCCTCGGGATATCATCCACAAACCAACGGTCAAACTGAAAGGATGAACCAAACCCTCGAACAGTATCTGAGATGCTTCATTTCCGACTCACAAAATAACTGGTTGGATCTTCTACCATGGGCCGAATTTGCCATTAATTCCATAAAGAACGAGTCCACTCAGGAGTCTCCTTTCTTCATCAACTGTGGGTTTCACCCCAGTAGTCTCCCTCTCTCACCTTCTCCTTCTGGAGTTCCTGCAGCCGACTCTCATATCACCAACTTGTAAGAATCCTGGAAGAAGATTCTTAAGTTCTTACGGTCTGCGATGGCCAAGCAAAAGATCAAAGCTGATCGTCACCGCCAAAAAGGTCATTCTTTCAAGCCTGGTGATCTGGTCTGGCTGTCATCCAAGAATATTAGGCTCAAGTCTCCTTCACCCAAACTGTCCCCTAGATTCTTGGGACCTTTTAAAATCCTAGAAAAAGTTAATCCCGTGGCCTATCGCCTCGAGCTTCCCCCCTCAATGAAAATTCCGTCAGTTTTCCACGTTTCCCTCCTGAAGGAATTCGTGTCCAGCCCTCATTTCCCAGATCCCTCTTGGAGACCTAATCCAGTGTCCACCCTGGGTCAACAGGAGTAGGAGATACAGTCTCTCATAGACTCGCGTTTCTCCAAAAAGCACTCCAGTTTTTGGTACACTGGTCCTGAGGAACGGTCCTGGTTACCGGCACATCACGTCCACGCCCCAAGGTTGCTTTCGCAGTTTCACCAGAAATTCCCCCTTAAGCCGTGGTTGGATCACTCGGAGATTGATCCTCAAGGGGGGGATACTGTGACAACTCAGGAGATTCCTTCCTCTTCCTCTCCTTCTCTCCCATCAACCGTTATCCTTTCTGCCCCTTCCCACTTCTCTCCTTCACCGTCTACCTCTCTCCCCTTGCCGCAGCGCGTTCCCCGCAAGTCTTGCATACCCACGCGCCCCCACAGCCCCTGCTGTAACCCTCCCTGCTCCCTCTCCCCCGCGGTAGCTCCTTTACGCTCCTCTGCACGTGATGCCCGCGGCGCGGCGTTCCACACGCCTGGTGACGCGTCCGGTACGCGCGCCCCCTCAGCCCATGGGGGACGCGCGTGCATGCTCCTCTCTACCCTTGCTGGCCATCGCACGGGCACAGTCCTCGCCCACGTTCCCCTCCGCTTGGCTCCGTCCCCCTCCTGCTGTCTTCCCCTGCTCCGTGTGGGCCGCGCCTGTGTTACAGCCTGTGCGCACGCATCCCCAGCTTACAGGGGCCACGCGCACAGACTCTTCTTATCAGCTCTGGCAGTTTTCCAGGTCTTAGGGATATGGCCTGCATACAGGATAGAGTTGACTATGGACGCAATTGGTTTGGCAATGGCTGGGGCACCAAGTCGTAGGAACCTAGATTGTAGTAAGTCGGGTCCATATTGGCTGCTTAGTTTTAGTTTGAGGAGCGCTTGTATAATCTCCTCTTCAGATACTGGGCCAAATTGAAAATTGTGGGCAGTGTTGGGAGGGGGTGGGACTATAGGGGTACTCCCAGGATGAGATTCAGGTTTGTGGTTTGGGCTGCATTTCGCTAATAGGTTAGTGGCACACCCCACAAAGTAATCATTGAATGCATTTGCAATGTCAGTGGGGTTTGTCAGAGTAATATCCCCCATAGTGATATTACTTGGTTGTTGATGGTTAGGAGGCTGGAATATATTGTTGATAACCTTATAGGGTTTGATGTATTTTGGTGGAGATTGTCAGAGTAATATTGTGCTTTTGCATGCCTTGTTTGCCTTGTGCACATGTTCCTCATGCATCTGTAATGATTGAGATCCTTGGTAGTGCCAGTTACTTTGTAGCTTTTCCAAAAGGCATCCCTGAACTGGTAGAGTGCTATAAGGTCAGGTGTAACCCATGGAAGGTGGGCCCCCCATACCCTTATTTTGCGTAGTGGAGCATGGGTATCGCAGAGTTTTAAGAACTCAGATTGGAAATAGTCGAGCGCAGAATCAGGGTCGGGAATTAAATCGATTCTGTGCCATGGGCAGTTGGTAAGGTCATCCAGAAACTGTTGTGGTTTAAAGTTTTTAAATGTTCTAGTGAGGAGAACTTTAGGGCTTGAATGGGGTGGTTTATTTTTCCTTACACAGTACACTATTGTATGGTCACTGAAAATATCAGGAAGGATGCCAGAGGATTGGATTCTGCTGGGGTTTGAGGAGAGAATCCAGTCTAGCAAGGAATGGTTATGCGATTTCAGGTTTATCCGTGTGGGTTGGGAAATGAGTTGCGATAGGTTAAGTGACTTGAGTTGTATCTTAATTTTGTGGTTTTTAGGGTCAAGCCAATTGAAGTTGAAATCCCCAAGAACTAGCAGCTCACTCTTCTCATTCAGAGAGGAAATGGAGCCAAGAAATTGGGTGATATCAGTCAAGGATTGTAGAGGGGCTTGAGGGGGGCAGTAGATGCCAGCAAGCAAGATGGGCTTAGAAAAGGGGAGGCAGATTTTGCCAACTAGAATTTCAAAAGAGGGTGGGCTTGGTGGGCAATTTAGCAGTTTAAATTGTAATGTGTCTGCAATATAAAATAACACCCCTCCTCCTCTCATATAGCTTACTACAGTGACAATCAATGAGTTTATTGGCTGATGTGTATTGTACAGTACAGTACTGTAATGTACATTTTATTTATTGTGTATTTTTTTAAACAAATTAACAAAAGCGATATTAGTACCATTTAGCTACTAGTGCTCTTGCCCATCTGTATGTGTGGTGATGGGGGAAGAGGGGATGGGGGTAGTTGACCCATGGAGGGTGATCAGGCCTCCCAGATGGGTTGTGGTGTGGGGAGTTAGTCCCTTAATTACAATAGTGGTTAATAACAATAACCTCTAAGGTAATTAGAGGGTTACAGATCAATATTTGTAAAAATTATTTTACTGTCAGTGCCTACTGAAGAAACGGAGGACTAAAAGGATGAGGATGGCCTTCATCCTGGCAGGGGTAACTACAACTTTTATATACTATATACTGTCTGGGTAATGTTTTCTTTTTATTGGGCAAATGCGCTATTATTCAGATGTGGATAATATGGCTTGTGCTCATTACTTTACTGTATGATTTGCGGGGTGGGGGGGGGGTTAAGGGGGTAGGTTGTTATGCCTCTCGTGTGTGGATAATGGGAGGGGTTAACACCATAATTAAGGTATTGAAGGGGTTAACCCCTACCGCAAACCTCACGGAAGGCCTAACCACCCAACCAGGGGCAACTACCCTCTTTACCTACCCCCTATACCCCTAACAAACCAGGTACTATGGTTTAACCTTGTCATTAACTTAGCAGCCTGCCACAAAGGTAATGAAGCTGCTCTTTTTTTATTTTATTTTAATTACATAGTATTCAAGCAGGGGGTCTCTGGAGCTGAACCGTGTCACGTGACCAGGACATTTAAACTTTGTGGAGATATCAGCACCCAATACAGGGGCCTGAAATTAGGAAAGAAGGTGGTCCATGGGGCTGAAATTAATGTGGTTCAGTTACAGAGACCCCCTGCTTCAATCCTATGTAATTAAAATATAATTAAAGCTGCGCGATTATTTAAAAATCCGCAAAATATGAATTGCCCTTTTGGAGAGTGATCCGCTGAAATCCGCAGACCAAAGGAACCAGTCGATCCGCTTCAAATCCAAATTCGCCCCAAAAATTCACCCATCTCTACCCCTAAATCCTTCTCCATTTAACTAATTCTGCTCCATTTAATTTGTAAGTCACCTCTTTATTCTTATTTCCTAAATGCATAACCTTACATGTTTCTGTATTAAACCTCATTTACCATTTACCTGCCCAAGTTTCTAGTCTCTCTAAGTCCTTCTGGAGAGAAATTACATACTGCTCTGATTTTACTACCTTAAACAATTTAGTGTTATCTGCAAAGATGGAGACTTTGCACTCTATGTCATGCTCACGGACATTAATAATTAAGTTAAAAAGCAGGAGTCCCAGTACCGATCCTTGATGTACTCCCCTCAAAATTTTAGCCAAACCTGAAAAGGTTTAATTTACAGTATGGCAACTATCTGTTGTCTATCCTTTAACCAGTTTTCAATCCAGATGCAAATATTTTTATATTAAGCCTTTGCAAAATCTAAGTAGACCACATCAACTGCAGTGCCCTAGTCTAAATCCCTTCTTACCTCCTCAAAGAAACTAATAAGGTTAGTTTGGCATGACCTATCCTTCATAAAGAATGGGAGAATGAGTGGCTCAGTGAGTAAAGACACTGACTGGCACTGAGTTTGAAGCAGGTTTAATTCCTGGTGTTGGCTCCTTGTTACCTTGTGCAATGCACTTTATCTCCCTGTGCCTCAGGCACCAAAAACATAGATTGTAAGCTCCACAGGACAGGGACCTGTGCCTGCAAAATGTCACTGTAAAGCGCTATACAAGAACATATTATTATTATTATTATAAATCCATGCTGACTGTTACTGATCATTTTGTTATCCATTAAGTATTCCTGAATATTATCCCATACTAAACCTTCAAGTAGCTTCCCTACTATTGATGTCAGACTAATAGTGACGGCGACGTTTACGTCACACAGCGGTCAATGGAAAAATCAAATTGAAGTGACTTGCAGTGATCGGAACAATACATTTGTTTTGACACAACATTGCATCGCTATCACCTTCACCGACACTATAAGTGCAGCCTTACAGGTCTGTAATTCTCCATTGGGAATCAGCTCCCTTTTTAAATGTAGGCACCACATCTGCTTTACGCCAATCTTGTGGTAGTGAGCCTGTGGAAATGGAATCCTTGAATACCAAATGTAATCGTTTAGCTATTACTGAACTTAGCTCTTGAAGAACTCTTGGCTGCATGCCATCGGGTCTAGGTGCTTTATTTACCTTTATTTTATCAAGCTGTCTATGCACTTCTTCCGTAGTTAACCAATTGTTTGTTAATATATAGAGGTTGTGACTTCTTCCTGTGGCACTATTTTTTCAATTGATTATTCTCTTGCAAATACAGAAGCAAAGATTTTGTTTAATACTTCTG
>WSYH01011087.1:0-21687 GCA_036426205.1 Ascaphus truei
CCCCTTACCAGTAGTAATACAGGTAAATTCACCAGTAAGTAATACTGGTAAACTTCACCAGGAGTTATACCGGTAACTCTTCACCAGTAAAGTTAATTCGGGTAACTTCAACCATAAGTAATACCAGTAACTTCACTAGTAAGTTAGTACCGGTTCTATTCACACCGTACGTAATACCAGCAACGTTCATCAGTAAGTAATACCATAACTCCACCAGTAAGTAATACCGGTAACTTTCACCAGAAGTAATACCGTAACTTCACCAGTAACGTAGTACGGTAACTATTCACTAGTAAGTAATTCTAGTAACCTTCATCAAATACTGGTAACTTATCAGTAAGTAATACCGGTAAACTTACAAGTAAAGTAATACCGCTAACTCACAAGTAAGTAATACCGGTACAATTCACCAGTAAGTAGTACCGATAACTATTCACAGTAAGTAATACCGGTAACTTCATCAGTAAGTATACTGTAACTCCACCAGTAAATAATACCGGTAATCTTCACCAGTAAGTAATAACGGTAACCCCAACCAGTAAGTAATACCGGTAACTTCTACCAGTAAGTAATACCGAACTTCACCAGAAGTAATATCCGGTAACTTCACCCGTAAGTAGTTGCCGATAAACTATTCACCAGTAAGTAATAACGTTAATTTCATCAGTAAGTATAGTATAGTAAAAATCCCGTCTCTACCAGTAAATAATACGTGTAACTCTTCACCAGTAAGTAATATCGGTAACTCACCAGAAGTAAAACGGTAACTCCACCAGTAGTAGTACCGGTAACTATTCACTATAAGATAATTCCAGTAACTCTTCATCAGTAATACTGGTAACTTAATCGTAAGTAATACGCGTAACTTCACCAGTACAGTAATACCGCCTAACTTCACAAGGTAAGTAATACCGGTAACTTCACCAGTAAGTTAGTACCGATAACTATTCACCAGTAAGTAATACGGTAACTTCTCAGTAATGTAATACTGTAAACTCCACATGTAATAATACCGGTAACTCTTCACCAGTAAGTAATAGTAACCCCCACAGTATAGTAATACCGTAACTAGACACCTAGTAAGTAATACCTAACTTCCACAGAGTAATACCGTGTAACTTCACCAGTAAGTATGGTTAGTACGATAACTATTCACCAGTAAGTAATACCGGTAACTTCATCAGTAAGTAATACTCGTAATCCACCAGTAAATAATACCGGTATCTTCACCAGTAAGTAATATCGGTAACTTCACCGTAAGTAATCAGGTAACTCCACCAGTAAGTAGTATCCGCCGGTAAACTATTCATAGTAAGTAATTCCAGTAACTCTTCATCAGTAATACTGGTAACTTCATCAGTAGTAATACCGGTAACTTCACCAGTAAGTAATACCGCTAACTTCACAAGTAAGTAATACCGGAACTTCACCGTAAGTTAGTACCGATAACTATTCACCAGTAAGTAATACCGCTAAATCACAAGTAAGTAATACGGTGGTAACTTCACCAGTAATTCGTACCGATAAACTATTCACCAGTGTTAAGTAATACCGGTAACTTATCAGTAAGTAATACATGTAACCTCCACCAGTAAATAATACCTGGTAACTCTTCACCGTAAGTAATACGGTTAACCCCACCAGTAAGTAATACCGGTAACTTCACAGTAAGTAATAACGCTAACGTTCACCAGTAAGTGTATACCGGTAACTTCACCAGTAAGTGTAGTAGTACCGATAACAATTCACCAGTAAGTAATAACGGTAACTTCATCAGTAAGTAATACTGTAACTCCACCAGTAAATATAATACCGCGTAACTCTTGCACCAGTAAGTAATATCGGTTAACTCACCAGTAAGTTAATAACGGTGACACTCCACCAGTAAGTAATACCGGTAACTTTCAACCACTGATGATTCCAAATGGTACCCATGGGAGAAGGGCGGGTGCAGAGACCCTACTTATCTCCTCTGGTGGTAAGGGGCGGGGTGCAATGCTAACGATACTGCATATGAGGGTGGTTGTGTAGGACGCAACTGATACCCACAATTGGGGTTGGTTTGTAGTGCCTTTGGCCTGTGACAACACTCCCTAGTAGTTACAGGAGGGGTGTGGCCAAGGCTGAGTTACCGCCTATAATAGGGGCGCCGAACTGGACCTCTCTTGGTAACAAAAAGGGGCTGAGCTCCAAATTTAGGTTGCCCTCTCTGTAAAGAATCCGGTCTGGGTTTTGGCTGGGCCCTCTCAAGGGTGGTAAAGAGTAGAGTCCAGACAAACTCCTCCCTGCACTGAACAGTCAGAATCACTGCTCCTGCAATTAGACTCAGCCTGCTTCTTGCTGCCTCATATGAAGCTCTGTCGCATTGGCTGCATTGCTATTTAACTGCTGCCCTTCCCCCCAGGAAGTGCTGAACATAGACTTTACTTTCTCAAAGTAACTTGACTTACCACAAGCAGCTCTGTTTGGCTGTCTTGGCCTCCTTGTGTCTTCGTTTCTTTTCTTGCTCCTTACCTCCTGCTGCCCAAGGCATCTTCACTGCACAGTACGCCCCGGCACCCTTGGTTTCCCATGGCGCTTCACTTTCTTGTTCCTGTTCCTATCCGTCACCAATAGCCATCTACGCGAACCGGGCTTGTCTGAAGTTTTTCCTGCTTTCTACGCTGAAGCAGCTTCAATGAGATTTCCGATGAGCGACCCCAACGCTCCTTATTGCAGCCGCCTTGACCTCATTCTGACCATCGCTCTATGACCGCCTACCCTGACCTAGCTTGTCTACGGATTACCCTGCCTTTCCACGGCGGGAAAAACGCATCAGAGTTTTTTAATATTATGTGGTTTGTCCTTTTTGGTCATATGCCCAGATAAATATCAGAGTTTTGCCCAGCCACCTTTTTTTGATTCATACTTTGTTGGCCAGTGACATCTACTTTCTATGCCGTACGGGTTCCTGAGTTATTACCATATATAGCTAAGGCACGCCAGCTTATGGGTATGGTACTATCATTGCGATCAGGCTGTACCCACATTTGAGAGATTTCCTCAACAAGCTTGCTGAGCGTGGACTTGGCAGTCACAGTGTGTAGTCCGAGCAACCCAGTTGCCCCTCACACTGCACCGGGCAGTATAGAGTTAAGCATCAGCTTGACAGAGACAAACACCTGAGGATGTGGATGCTCCTCGTCCTCAACATCAGCCACCACCCCCCGACAGCACCGGACCGGTACAGTGGGATCGGGTATCCATCTGGGCACCCGGGTAAGGCGGCGGGAGACTCTGCTGCAGGTCTCTAAGACCAATCTGCGTGTCCAATTCACTAACGGCAGTCTGTTTTTTCTTTTTCCCACTTCGGTGAGAGTTGTTACCCCATACTTCACTGGGGGGGTGTGTACCATCGGGTTCTGGTGGAACTTTTCCCCGGTTACACAGTGAGGTGGGGGTGATTCAGGCACCCCCACCACCATCGGCCATACCCACGGGACACTGGATAACGCTTAATCCTCAACCGGCTTACCCAGGCAATTTTTCTAATACTTTATTTATACCTTGCACAGCTTAGAGCACCACCTGGGGGTTATCCCCACTTTTTTTCTGCTATGACTGATGTATGCTGGACAGAATAAGATCACTGTTATGTTCTACTCCTGCTGAGGCTGCAGTCTTTCAGGGGTATGGGGAGGAGAAGGGTATCTGGCAGGGATCTCACCTATCTTCTGATAGGCCCTGTTGATGGTAGGAGCGTGCACCACAGATGAGGACAGATACAAAAGCCAGTCCTGTCTATTCCCTAATCACCGGCGAGACACTCTGTATCCCTGAATAAGCCTTACAGGTGGAAGCACACTAACACACTCGCGTAACCAGAAACCGAATCTTCCTTAGGGAGGGAGAAAAGAGGGGTTACACTTTTTTCTGGGAATTAGAACCCTGTCAGTCCCAGCAGACTCCCGCGGCCACCGTTTCCGACGGGTCTCGGGGACTGTGCCAGGCCTCTTCTGTGGGGGGAGAAAAGTCAAGTTCTCTCTGAAAAAGCCATTTCCTGACTTATACCCCCGTGTGCAAGTGAGGAGTCCAGAAACAAAAAATGATGGGAGGGACTACCGCTTGCTATTGAAAAGGAAGTTGGGGATACTGCCAGATTATGAAGGTGGTTAAAAAGGTTTTTAATGAAAACTACATAAAATGACAAACTCCTCGTCCAACATTGTCCACGCCCCACAATATGGCGCTTTTTTCAGGAGGTGGACGTGAATGAGGTGTCCAGCTCGCTAGCTGTAGAAGCTTCTACAGAGGACTTTAACCTCCTGCACGTGGAAAGTCCAATAGTCTGCACTATTCCATGATCTCTAGAGCAAGGGTTCCAAAACTAAGACCCGGGGGGCAACTCAGTGCCCGCCAGCAATTGATATATGTTTTTGCTCATAATATATAATTCCCAGTGTAAGCACAGATCCTTTCCTTGTATTTCACATTTCTCTTTTGTTTCTGAATATATCATGCTGATTACCCCAAAAAGATCCAAATAAAACGTATTCATTCATTATTAAAATAATAAAAATTTATAAAATATTTTTTTTTCTTTGGCCCACTGAAGATGTAGTATTGTGTAGAATATACGAGTGTACCTCGTAATGGAAAGTTTGTAGACACTGAGCTAGAGACAGGATTAGTATTCAAATATGTAAACTGTAGGTGTACAAATGCGCCAACAGACATTTTCAGGCCCTACCCTGGTTTACAATCTCCGGTTTTCAGTGCCACCGGAAAGATAAGATAGTAATTGCCCTCGGTGACGATGAGTTGAACATGCGTCAATAACTGAACCAGCTGACCGTGTCTTCCAAGGGTTCCAGACCACTCCTAATGGCACTCTAAGAATGAGGGGCAATAAATACTTTCCCCTTAAGGGCTTTATGATGCACATGTCTATGCCCTGGCACGCCGGTGCCCTGTTGTCATGCCAAGATACGTCAGAGGGCATGCTCATTTTCTAGAGGATATCGAACAGCCGGTGTCGAGCCTCCCCCCCCCCCCCCAGGGGGCTAAAGTGATCACAATGACTGGAAATGCTGGAGGTCCGGTTTCACCACTTTAAGGGTTAAAGCAGCAATTCCCGCCATTTGACCCTATCCTTTTTTGGGATGGGAAGCTAGGGTACCCGGAGTCTTCATAGGAGTGTACCGGGGTTTCATTTGCCCAAGAGGGGACTGACCACCGGCACAGTTACAGGTTCATATCTCACGAACCCCTGGAGCTGAAAATATCTCTATTCACCAGGCAAGCCTTGCAAGCCCTGGCACAGCCTTGCCAAAACCTGGCACAGCCTCGTACACCTGGCACACGCCTGGCAAGCCTCACACACTCTGGCACAGCTCACACACTCTGGCACAGCCTCACACCCCTGGCACAACCTCGCACAGCTCCTACAACACCGCCTGGCACAGCTCGCTCACAGCTCTGGCACAGCCTCACACACTCGGCACAGCCTCACCCCCTGGCACAACCTCGCACAGCCTAACACCCCCTGGCACAGCCTCGCACACTCTGGCACAGCCTACACCCCCGTGGCACAGCCTCGCACACTATGGCACAGCCTCACACCCCCAGGCACGCCTCGCACCCTGGCACAGCTCACACACTCTGGCACAGCCTAACACCCCCTGGCACAGCCTCGCACACTCTGGCACAGCCTAACACCCCCTGGCACAGCCTTGCACACTATGGCACAGCCTCACACCCCCAGGCACAGCCTCGCACACTCTAGCACAGCCTCACACCCCCGGCACAACCTCGCACACTCTGGCACAGCCTCAACCCCTGGCACAGCCTTGCACCCCTGGCACAGCCTCGCACACTATGGCACAGCCTCACACCCCCTGGCACAAGCCTCACACACCCTGCACACCCTCTCACACCCTGACACAGCCTTGTACACCCTCTCATACCCTGGCACACCTCACACAACTTGGCACAACCGCAATCACCCTGGCACACCCTCACACACCCTGGCACTTCAGGCTCCCACTCTTTAAAGAGAAAAAAAAGGGGTGGGGCATTTCTGATTTAAATACTAATCTTAATCTGATAAATATGACATTTTGATTGCAATTGCACCATACCTATATGAATAGCTTTTTGTTTATTGTCAGGTCTATCATCTAGAATAAACATATCTTCTGTAGCTGCATTGGTTCATTTCAAAGTACTGGCTTTTGATGTGGATAAGAAATGTGAATGTTTTCTAAGACTTTTCTTTACATTCTTGTAACAAGAACATTTGCATTATATTCACTCTGAACACACAGTTGCTTATTCACTTAGAACACACCGTTGCATTATATTCACTCTAGAACACAAAGTGGATTATATTCACTCTAGAACACAGTGCATTATATTCACTCTAGAACACACCGTTGCATTATATTCACTCTAGAACACACCGTTGCATTATATTCACTCTAGAACACACCGTTGCATTATATTCACTCTAGAACACACCGTTGCATTATATTCTCTCTAGAACTCAAAGTTGCATTTACACATTGAAGGGGGTAAATCACTATCAGCGTTTGGTTTCTTCCTTGGCATTTAAGTATACAGAACTGAACCCTCTGGAGTGTATTGCAGACACCTCCACCAGTGAATTGGCGAATGCTTTTGGAGCCAGCAGGCAATCTCATGCCAGAGCCAGGTTGTGAACAGTACGGTATATAACACAGGTTTGGTACACCCTGAAGGCTTATTACAATAACCTTTCAGTGTCCAGAAATACTGGAAAAACATGTCAGCCTAAACATGTACATTTTTGTCAAAGATGAGATGAATTACTTTCCTATTTGCTATAGAAGGGAAAAACTATAAGGAAATCATTTGAAAATGAAGGAAGGAAAAATAAAAAATATCCAGAGAACCTTCCAAATTTCCGAGCCTAAATGTGCCTGTTATTAGACAGATATGTTATGGCAATGAGGATATAATTCAACCACCACCTAGAAAACAGAAGTAAAAGGCAAATTCATATTGACAAGGAATATTTTCCGTAAACAATAGATTTATTTCCTTGCACTTACGGTATTAAAATGTTTGCTGATTTGGCCACAGCTGCAGAATCATTCCTCACACGGTTCCTTTTAAACTATCTCTCAGTGGCTGCGGAAATGAAGTTTAATTTATAGTTTGTGTGTTGAGGTGGGGGGTACAGTTTTCATTTCAGCTGCTTGAAACTGTAAAGGAAACATGTAAAACAAAATCAATGACATGTGTCGTGACATGTGGTGACGTGTCGTGACGTGTCGTTGACATGTGTGCATCTTGCACTCCCTCGCTGAATCCTGGTGCAAGGTGTCTCCCTGTCACACTCCCTCGATGATCCTGGTGACACGGTGTCTCCCTGCCGCACTCCCTCGCTGATCCTTTTGACATGGTCTCTCCATGTCACACTCCCTCGCTGATCACTGCCTGGACATGGTGTCTCCCTGCCGCACTCCTCGCTGATCCTGGTGACGGTTGTCTCCCTGACCGCACACCCTCGCTGATCCTGGTGACCCGTTTTGCTGCCCTGCCCACAGGCTCCCTCGCTGATTACCCTGGTTGACACGGTGTCTCCCTGCCGCAAACTCCCTCGCTGATCCTGGTGACACGGTGTCTCCCTGCCGCACTCCCTAACTGATCCTGGTGACACAGTGTCTTCCTGCCGCACTCCCTCGCTGATCCTGGTGAGACGGTGTCTCCCTGCCGCACTCCCTCGCTGATCCTGGTGAGACGGTGTCTCCCTGCCACACTCCCTCGCTGATCCTGGTGACATGGTGTTTCCCTGCCACACTCCCTCGCTGATCCTTGTGACACGGTGTCTCCCTGCCGCACTCCCTTGCTGACCCTTATCTTTCTTGTATCTTCATGTTACCTAATGAATAATGTAGCATTCCTGTAAATGTACCTTATAATATCAGTGCACGCTTGTTCAACACTTAGGGGCCTATGCAGTGAGCGGCGATAAGCCCCTTATCACCAATTTCTCGCCAGAAAGCCTACTGCGATTCAGTAAGCCCCGAGAAGCTGTCGAGAATAGGAAAACTCATCGTTTTTTTTTGGTGGAAAAAAAATCCACCGACCGCTTGGCGACAGGCCCTATCTCGCCGCTCATCGCCAGCTTTTCCAACTCGCTGTATTCTAGTCGCCCCGATCAGCATCTCGCAGCTGATCGCCGCTCTAGAATGGAGAATTTATCTTCAAATGGCCTCGGCAAAAAAAGTTGGCAAGAAGCTGGGGCTGAGCGGCGAGATGGGACTTAGAAAAAATCAGGACGTTTTCCTGCCTCGGATTGATGCCGGGGGTCTCCGCCTGATATCCATTAATATCCACAAATCCATTAATACCAGCACCGGAGACCCCCGGCATGAATCTGATGCAGGAAAAATGCATTCAAAGCCCACTTCATTACCTTAGCGGCTAACCTCTAAGGTAATGAAGGGGCTAACTACCAGTGCCATACTTATTGTGAGTAGCGGGGATGGGTGAAGGGGGTATTTTACAAGCCAAAGTTGAGTGGGCTCCTAAAAATTCTAGCTACCTCCTAAATTTTTAACAATTCTGCCCATCCTGTATCGTGCAGGAGTGGGAGCAGCTGGAACAACACGCTATTGATTAAGCAAACAGACAGCGGTGTTCTCATCTTCGGGTGCGCGTTTCAGCAGGAGGAGGACATTTTGAACACACACTTTGAGCCATACATTGAACTCAAACGTTATAGTAATGTTAGTGTTTCAGATTAGATTACAACAGTTTAACACATTTAAGAGCTACGAAGAAACAACTCTTATTTCTCGTTTAATGAACATCTGGGACTTGCTGACGTAATACAGTGACATCAACATCAGTTGATTGTCTACATTGTGCTTCTCATATAGTGTTAATCTATATAACAGACCTACAATTGTACACTTTTTCATGGGGATTGAGTGAGAAATATATAAGATATGATGAAAAACTAAAAGGGACCCTTTTCCTGAACACGATGTATATATGATAAAATCTTATACTGGCAGGGTTCCTAAAACATACAGTATTTGCATAAATATTTCTGTTTCTCCAGTGATACCTTTGTCTTGTTTAATTTTCTGTCTATTTCAATTCTAGATTTAGTATGCCATACAAGCTTTCAAATGATAGACAAGACTAAAATGTATTTTGATCAATGATGTTAATGAACGTATTTGTTTATAAATTAGTGGCATCAGTGGTTTCTTGAATTATTGAATTAAATTTTAATCAACATATATTGGCAGTCTCTTAAGATTCCATTTAACAGTTGGATTTAGCAAATCATTAATTTCAACTAATTGGAATGAAATGTTATTTGTTTTAGCGATGTACCTTTGTGTGAATTTGTGCTGAGACTATTCTATAACTATGTAGCAATAATACATATGGGGTTTTTTGCGCCTGGAGAATTCAGTTTCTGTTTAAAATGCTCAAAGTCCTAAGGCTAAGTCCCCGCTGGCGCCGAGCGCGCTCATGCTTGGAGAGCTCTCCAAGCATGAGCGCCGGGTGTCCGGCTGGTCCGCGCGCGCGTGGGGGAGGGAGGGGGCATTGCGAGTAATTCAGCCCGCAGGTAAGTATAGATTTTATGTTTACCTATGCGGCGATCGCGGCTGGCTGAGCGTATGTGCACGCGCACGAGTGCCGCGCGCACCACGTGAGCAGGGACTTACATATATCTATATATGTAAGTCTCCTCCGCCAGCGCCGCCCCCTCTCAGCCCGATCAGCGCTAGCGGGGACTTAGCCTTATTGATATCCCTTTTATGATGCCCCCTAGCCTGAGACTGCAGGCTGTGCCACACTGTTTTGCTTTCCTTAGTACAGTGCGACGCTTTCTCACTGACAGATTGTATAATTAAACCATAACTCATTTGTTGAACTTTCTTTTTCCCCAAGAGGTTATTTCCTTTGCTATTTTCCCTATATTCTCCTTTTAATTTGTATTACAAATAGGTTACATTTAAACTATGAGCATACATTTGACCTGGGAGCTCCTGTAAGACAGCATGTCCTCACCCGGGAGACCTGCGTTTAGTTTACACTGAACGCGATCTTTGCGCGCTGAGAGCAATCGCGCAGTAAAATAAAACTTCACTGTATTTACATTTAGTAAAATGAATAAGCAGTATAAAGAACTGTGAACCAACCTACACATGAATCAAACCCGAACCCGGGGTAAGTCATTAATTCCGGTGATCTCAACGCCAGTCCTTAAGATCCCCCAACAGGTCAGGTTTTCTGCAAGTGCTGGCATCGCCTCCAACTATCGTGATGCTGCGGCGCCGTGACAACGTGGCACATGATGCAAGCGGGGGTGGGAGGGGGGAAGAGACGACGCCGCTTCCGGAAAAGCGGCAAAAAGCAAAACTCTCTCTGCTCCGAGTCCCGCAAACCTCCCGGCCGGCCCTGACTGCTCTTTGAAGCGGCGTAAGCGTCTCATATTGCTTCAGTCACAGTTAGGAGGGTTAATTCAGGCTACTCTAAACCAAGAACATGCATCTCCCCGTGGTGCAGTACACTGCCAAAAAAACATAAACGGCAGCCATATAAACGGAGACTCGCAATCCTCCAACGCGTTTCGCACCTCATTTAGCTTTATCAAGGAATAAATGAGGTATATTAAGAGCATTTAAGTAGAACTTAGCATGAAATCACATGATTTATCCAAGAAAATGGTGGAGAGCGTTCTTAAACGTATGACATCAGAATGAAAACAGCAAGCACACAAATGCACATAAATATAACCAACACAAATAAAAAGTATATAAAATCAATACAACCTCATTTTTCCTTGCAAAACAACAACAATCTAAATGAATATACCATAATAAAGAAATACCAAGCTGACCATTACTCATTTAGCTAAAATAAAATTGTTAGAATATACAAATTCATTAAAATACCCATTAATAGCTTTTAATTATTAAAAAAAAGTAGCCAAAAGCTGATAGCTCTATCCCCGATTTTATAAATGATTCATGAATAACTTCCAATTGCCAGAAATAGCAGCAGGTTGCTTGTTCTGTTCTTCGCATTAATGTTCAGTCAAACGAATATTCTCTATCTGAATAGATCAATCATGATTGGTACAACTGCTAACACATCTCCGCAAAAATACACGCAGCCAAAGTCACGTGTGAGTGTTCCAGTATTTCCAGGGCAGGATCTTTAGTGGAAGTTTAAGTATTTCAATCATGTAAATAGAGACCTTCATTTAGAGCCTGTAGGTTGCACAATAACTTCTTAGTGGGGTTTACGCTCTTCTAAATAGGTCTTTGATTCATCCCTGGAGGTAAAGGTGTGCAAACTATATTGAAATCTGCCCCCCCTGAATCCTCTTTGGGAATACCCATGTATAAATATTTTCAGTAAGATACCATTGACGTTTTGAAAGAAGTATGAATCCAAAAAACTCCCATTTTATCTTCTCCACCCACTCATTGAGTCTCTGCTTCAGCGCAATCAGCTCCCAATGATAGAAGTCAAGAAAAATCAAAGCAGCGCACAGCCATAGGAGCCAGGGTCAGAATGAACATTAACAAAGATATTTATTTCCTAAACATGAATAAAAAGGAGATTATGGGGGTGCTGAGGGGGATGCTGGGGGGTGCTGGGAGGGATGCTGGGGGGGATGCTGGGGGGGGCTGAAGGGGATGCTGGGGGCACTGAGGGTGCTGAGGGCGATGGGGGTGCTTTGGACACTGTGGGCGATGGGGGGATGCTGAGGACACTGTGGACCCTCCAGCGCCTTTTTCTTATTTGTGTTTAGGAAATAAAGCTTTTTTTAAATATATTTATTTTGACCCTGGCTCCTATCGCTGTGCGCTGCTTTATTTTTTCTTGCTGAATCTCCGCAGAAACACTTCATAAGAAATGCCCCAAATCCCAAATCCCAAATCCCAAATCCCAGGGTATTAAAGTTTTCAAGGTGAAAATCCAATATACGTCGTGGCGGTTCAGAAGATTAATTCTATTCCCGCCGCGTACGGACGTTGCAATGTGCTCTCTTCCTATGAATGAAACAGTTAATACCGCAGTACTTAATACCGCAGTACTTAATACCGCAGTACTTAATTTAATACCGCAGTACTTAATACCGCAGTACTTAATACCGCAGTACTTGCAGTCTGTAACATGTTTAGAAACCGGATGCTGTATTACTACGACCTTTAAAGGTCGAAAAGTTCCACCGACATAACCTTTAGCAGAGCCAAAGCCAGGGGAAATCGCAAAAACGATTTGCAAGACAAAAATAGACACGTTCTTTAATCATATAATTAGTAAACAACCTCTTCATGTGGTTTTTCCCCCCCGTTTTTTTTAAGGATTGGAAATTGGATCACAGAAAACCTTTCTTATCATTAAAATATGTTTCATATGTAGGTAATTAGAAGTCACGGCTTCTTGGTAGGAGTGTTTTCTGACTCAACATTTCGCATTACAAGACAGCTGCAGAGTAGGTTGAAATGAAATTGCCTCTCACTACTAAATTGGCATTTGCTGATCAAAATCAGCGGGCTCAGGAGATTAGCATTTCTGATTCTCTAAAGCCGCGGCTTAATTAGTGCTTGTCACTTAGGCGGTATTCATTTAGGCTCTAACACATAACAGACAAAATTGAAGGTGATGAATGAGAGACAGATTAATAATGCTCTTTCTTTCTTTCTTTCTTTCTTTCTTTCTTTCTTTCTTTCTTTCTTTCTTTCTTTCTTTCTTTCTTTCTTTCTTTCTTTCTTTCTTACTTTAGCTATTTAACCACTGCTTCTAGTTGACTTTGGACCTCAGTGGGAGTTTGCCCTAAAACACATCTTAACCTTTAGATTACCCTTATTTCCCAACAGGTACACATCATGGCTCAAACGCTCGTTTTGTAGGGGGTGATTGGTCTCTCTAAATACTCCAATGGGGCATTAAGTCCGATCGAAGCGGAATTGGAGCCGTCACCACTTCCATCAGAGGTGGCGCTTATGTGATCTCATAGGTTAAGATATGTTGCTTTTTAAATTTGGGCATAAAGGTCTATATTTACTTAGTGGTTCCAAGTATGGCTATTCTGCATTCAGGTTCCTTAACCGTTCGAGTACCCGATGGACGTGTACCTGGTGTGGCACGGGGCATGGCCAAGTACGCCATCAGTAAGATACTTGCTTTCCAGGGGAGGATCGGGCTCACTGCTGCACCAGAGTCCCGAGCGGATCTGTTTACGTTCTTTTTGAGGCGGTGATCACTACTGAGATTACATTCTAGTTTTGGTGCCTCAGGCACAGGGAGATAAAGTGACTTGCCCAAGGTCACACAGAGCTGACACTTGTAACTGAACCAGGTTCCCCTGATTTTAAGATCCAGTTTCTTCACTCATGGAGACGCTCCTCCAGCCCTAAAACATTCGCAACCGGTGTCATTTTATTAAAAGCCTGGAAAATATGGTTTCATATAAATGTTTGTCAGAGATGGAAAACTACTGGAGGGATTAAAAATGATATATGTGATCAGGATGAATAGCGATGGAATGTAGCTTTGGGCATTTAGAAACATATTTATTCTTTATTTCTAAGAAGAAAATGTTCTTGCAAATGCTTTTCAAGCATTATACTGGCTCATTTTGACTGAAACATGCAGTACTCAACAATGGAAACCCCTATGAAATCCTTGTAGATTTGAAAGAATAGAATTTGCCTTGAGCGTGGATTCTGAAGCGGAGGGATTTTCCATTTCTTGGTTGTTCTGCCTTTCCTGTTTTCTGTAATTGTATCTTAGTGCGCCCGTCCAAAGAAATGTGACTTCAAGCAGCTAATTCGTATCAGTCTTTTCAAATCAGCACGACGTACAAATCGCATTGTAATATTCTAAACTTGTGACATGATTACAGTTTTTACCTATTTTATATTATTCAAAAGAAATGTAGCTGTGTTACTTTGTCCACACTGAACAAAAGAAAGTTTTAGATGGTAAATATTTTGGTCTTTTCAACTCATTGCAGCTTTCAGGTAAGAATAACCTTTATTTGATATAGAGCTTTTCTCCCAATGGGACTCAAAGCGTTGCACAATTACAGTGCAGAGTGTGGAATGCAGCATTGTACACAGGAATGTTACAGACACAGTCCCTGCCCAGATAAGCTTACAACCTATGGTTTTGGTGCCTGAGGCACAGGGAGATAAAGTGAGCTAACACCAGGATTTGAACCAGGTTACCCTGATTCAAACACAGTGTTCTTGTTATCTAAGTCAGCATCTTTACTCACTCAGCCATTCCTTCCAGTTAAAGCTGCAGTTCAGTCTTTTTTTTTTTTTTTTTTTTTTTTTTTACTTCAATAGTTTCATGTGGGCAATCTCTAATTACCTAAAGAACTGCATAGCTGCCGGTCAATTCGTTCTCAGCCTATTGATCGGCAAAGTTTGGCGACATCTTTAAATATGGGGAATGTAAATCGTTGCTATAGGAACAAGCATGCTTGTTAAAATAGAATACAAGAAAATTGGTCTTTCAAAGTTGTTGTTTTTAAAACAGAAAATGCTACAAGTATTTTTTCTTACTATAGAACTGATTTATTTAAAAAACACACATGCAGGATATTGACTGAACTGCAGCTTTAATCAATTTCCCAAGCATTATCAGGGACCTGGGCCCTGGGAGTGAGTTTGACCCAAGTATTATGAGGATGACTGACAACGCTTTTGTCCTATAATATTATGTGCACCTTCATCATAATTTTCCTCCTCATCTAATGTGAAGATAAAGACTTTCATTGTAATGTGGTGAGTGCAGAAGCTCTGCTTTGCTACATGCAGTGTGGGTTCCTCAGGGACAGGAAGGTTCTTCACACTAAACCAGCATAAAAGTGAGATCTCTGATAATGACAGTCAATTAGTAAATTGATCGTCTGGTTAGGTGAAGTCTGTTGTCTATTGTTAATGTGTTTTTGTTTTCTTCTGAGGATCTTGAATGATAAAAAAAAAGTAGCAAATGGCAAAACTTTAAGAATGGTTGACTGCTCCTCACTACGTTTTTTGGGGGCAATTTAATATTATTAGTGTAATTTTGATACAACTCTGGGGTAGTTATACAAAGTATCACAGCTGCAGAACTGGAGCCAAATTGGAGCAAATATACAACATTTCAATTGGGTGTTTTTCTTTCATCAATGTAATGCTGTATATTGCACACGTTTTTCCTGAACTTTGCAGCCGGGAGAATGAAAACATACACTTGTATCTTTGCAATGGGACGTTCTTAATTATATGATCCATAGTCGTCTTGTTTTGTGTTTTGTAAATAATATAACTTACTTATTGCCAGAAGTGGCAATGAATGCCGGGCAATCTGTTTCGTTTGCTTGAATTCATGGCCTTTGTAATTATCCAAAAAAACAGATAAACAATTGTCAGGGTCATTCAACATGTGCCTTAGTAATTAAGACCCCTAATAGCTAAATTGATCCTGTAAAAAACTAGATCCATTTGGAGGACCTTTGTAATAGACTAACGTGAGGACTCCCCATGCCCGCTTTATTCTTCGTTTTACTAGAAGATAAAAGCTGTCACACAAATTACGAGTGAAGAAGTCTCATATTCTATGTAATCTTGCTTATTTGTGTCTCACAAACAGTCCATTTCAGTTTGAATGTTTAATGTTTGTAAAATTGTATTCACTTTATTTTATTGCATTATCTCCAATTGCAAGTAACAATATTGCAATAGGTATAGCCAGATCGTAATTTGTTTTCTGTCTGGCTTTTGACCCCTAATTATTGTCCGCTATAATAAACGACTATGGATGTGATGAAGTCAAAGACACCGACGCTTTAACAATGACACTGCGTGTGATTCAGTGGAACCTGGTTCAGTTCCCGGTGTCAGTACCTTGTGACCTTGGGCATGTCACTTTATCTCCCTGTGCCTCAGACACCAAGAACATAGATTGTAAGCTCTGCAGGGCAGGGACTGTGTCTGTAACATTCCTCTGTGCTGCGTACCACGCCACTATATACTGTAAGGACGCGTTTTGAGTCCCATTGGGAGAAAGTCGCTATATGTAATAAAGTCGTTGTTATTAAATCGTCAGTGTTCAGTATATGCAGCGTGGTATCATTAATTGCAGGTACTTCAATGCTGGCGTGTGTAACGCAAACTCTTGCAGCACTAAAGTGGCAGCGTTTAGAGCCTGCTTATGCTGTAATGACATTAGGATTATTACAATTTAAATATTACATTGTACTGTAACATATGTATCAGAAAACAAATACCACAATATTTCTTTATGAAAACGACAGCATTATAATTGTATTTATTTGCAGATGTAAAAGAAAAATGTGGTAGTCAGAATATTTTGTCATCTGAAATATTCCAACCCAGAGATGTATTCTCCCAAAATTACACGGGGCAGGACTAGGGGACAGAGTGTATTCTACGACTGGACACAATTAACAGTATCAAATATATTATGACTCAACGTTAAACGTTGCATATTTATCAAAGACTTTCAGTGGGACTCAAATTTCCCAGCATGAGGCTGATAAAACAAAACAAGCAAAGCTCCATCGATGAAGCAGTGAAGGCCGCACAAATCAAACAACATTACCTCTAAAAGTACATGGTAAATCAGGTATGTTATGGCTATAGTATCACATGCATTAATATTATTGAGTTAATATTGCATATAACACAGAAACTATTGCCCTTTTAAACATGATGTGAATATAGACTTGTCTTGTCGGGGAAAAGTTAGGCCCTGTTTTGGGGTTGAGTTCCCTATGAAGAAGAAGATGGTTTCACAGCTTATTGAAGAGGGGCCTATGCCTAAAAATAGCACACACTACAGTAACATGTAAGCTACAATGTAGCGATTTCTTTGTAAAGCACACAATTGTTTTCATGTATATTCACAGTCTCCCCGCATTCTGTCTAATGAAAGTAAAAGTCAGAATAAGTCATCCGTTAGCCTAGATTCGTCTCTGAGAAATGGAGCTATTACCATTGGGAATGTATCAAAATATACAGAGCAGAAGAAAAGCAGAGCTGCCTACAATGTGAAGATAATTCATCTCAGACAACATGGAATTCCAAGGACAGCTGTGTGCAGAATTTCACGCTCCCCATAAGAACTGTATATATGATGTTACCTTAGCCAGCATTCTCTTTCCAATTCAGGGCAGCAAGGAATGTGGATGTCAAGTAGATTTCACAACATGGTGCTAAATGCTACAGTATATGGTATAATGAATGGATTATTATCCTTAGACTCCTAGATGCCTGCAATGCTTTGTTTGATAGGACCGTACATGCCAAATTTAAAGGGGCAATCCCTCCTAGCACCAATGTAAACTAATCCCAATGTTTAAAAGAAAAAAAGAGCGCAACCCCCATAGCGCAATATGGAATGTATTGGGGAAGGGAAGATAGGGAAGGGAATCCGGCACACTTACAGGAAATCACATTAAAACACGCGTTTTGTCCCTTGTGCAAAGATCTCGCCACATGCGATTACTTTCTGTAGGAATAAACTGTCAATCGACGGTTGCACCTTAACAGCTGCTCCAAGTTTAAAGTTGACGGTGTGTATTAATCGCATGTCCCATCCCCCCCCCCTCCTTGGATCGCCGGATTCTGGACCTCTAGCGGTGTGTGTACCGTGTCCCCTCTGTTCCCAGGAGGGTTCGGCTGTTTGTATCGCGATTTATCACGACCTAGGGATCCTCACACTGGGTCTTTGACTTGGCGACCCCTCGCCAGCCTCGCGCTGGTATAGAGTTTTTCGGGTACACGAAAAAGGTGACTCGCCTCTCGGGTGAACTCCACCCAATTGGCAGATGCGAGCTTATTCTCGCTGGAGTTTCAATGCGGCTCTGTTAGTGGCTGGGTCACTTGGTCCCCTTTCACCTCTCGCCAGGCAGTGACACTCTCGGACAAATTCAGGGCCAGCCTCCTCTCAGTTAGGACACCGTCTCCCGCCACTTCCTGTGTAGTGTTCCGGCTTTAGAGGCAACAAGAGGGTCTGTATCCAGGGTGCCCTCATGGTTTTGAGGTTTAGCCATCAGATCGGCAGCTTGGCCACATGAGGGCCATCCTGTGCTGGAGTGCTGGCGGCTGGTTCGGGTTGTACCTGCCATGTGGTCTCCGCACATGGGCACCGGATGGGAGGTGGGTACTCTAGGCCCTCGATCTCCACCACCAAGGAGCCCCGTGGGATGTTGGAAAGCTGCGTTGTGTGCGCGTCCAGTTCGGATATATATTAGCTCGGGCCTCCGGAATACAGTCTTCAATGTTTAAGCTTCTTGCTCCTAGGGACATGCAGCAGAAGTGAAGTTCAACTCTCTCACATCATGTCCTCCCTTCTGCTGGGCATTGAGGCGCTCTGATGGCTCTCATCCTGTGCACCCTCTCCCTCTGGGTGGAAACAAGAGGAGGTGGCATCCCTCTTCTCGTAGTCTTTGACTCGTACGTGCGCCTTGTCTGTTGGCCAGTCACAGCTCAGGTGTTCGGTGGTTGCTTTTACGGCTTTTGCGCGATCCTTTGTGCAGGCCGGATCTGGGTTTGCGACGTGCCCTAAAACCGCTTCTCACAATCTTCGCCCATTTGCTCCCCTCAGTCTCCTTTATACGCCACAGTATCTTGCTCCGGAATTCGGCAGAAACGAGTTCAGAACCAAGACAATCATAGCAGTCACATTTTATAGTGCAGGATGCTAATGCTTGGGCCGGGTTGACTTGGCGCTCCGAGTCGCATGCCTCGTGTTGTTTTACTCTATTATTCGCTACGCCCTGAGCTGTTAGTATAGCTCTTCCTCGCTAGCACTGAACTGACTTGCTATCACTCTTGCCTCACTACTAAAACGCTCTTGCATGCTTTCTTATTGATGTTGCCCATGATATGATATGTGGCCTATAACACAGGCTGAGGTCGAATACTTCTCTGTGCAACGCATCGGTGACGGCTAATACCTCACTAGCACCAATCTTGTACAACTCAATCCACTGTTTTAAATAAGAAACAAAAAAGCGAGCGCAACCCCCCATAGCGCACAATATCGGAAACCTGGTATTTGGGGCGGAAGGGAAGATAGAAGGTGAAGGGAATCCGGCACATTACATGAAATTCACTAAATATTAAAACACTTTCGCGTTTGTGCTCCTATAATATCATCGCCCAGAGATGTAGAAAGGGTGAAAACTGCTCCACGAGTGAATAAGCTCTCCAAGCTTCTAATTGATCCGTTGTTTATCCCATGTTCCCATCCCCCCCCCCCCCACGGTCGCATCGTACTTGGATCCCCTTCTCTAAGCCGCACGCGTAGTGTATGGGTGGCTGTCTTTGGTTCGGATCATCCGCTCTAGGGTACCACCTGGGTCTTTTGCCTGGGTCCTTCGCCATGTGCTGGGTTTCTTATTTGGTGAGTCGGTATACGAACACGGTGCCTTTGTTTCCTTTGCCGTACCTTCCACTTGCGTAGCTCGCGCTCTTCCTTTCGGTCTGGGAGTTCTTGTCGGCTCTTGGATGTAGCGCGTGGGCACATGGGCCCACACCTTTCTAGCCAGGAGTGCAGGGTATATCTAGGTGCGGTGCCTCGTGCTTCGCAGTCTCCCCCACCTCTCATTGCTTAGTGTTCCGCCGGAGAGGCAAAGAGATGGTGCTTGGTCGTTACATCAATGGGCCAAGGTTCGGTAGGCCTCAGTATAGTCACGGCCACATTCGGGCGCTAATGACGCCTTTGGGGCCTTGGGCTGGGTCCCCGGGTGCTCCCTGGGCATTCGCTCGTTGTCGAAGCACATGGCACAGGACACCCCCTCTGGTACTCTCGGCCCCGATCTATACCACATCCAGGAATGCCTTCATTTGGGAGTGGGACGACTCGTCGGCTGGCTTGCTCAGGTGAGGATATATTACGATACGCGCCTTGCGCCCTGGAACTAGTTCATGTTTCAGCTTCTTGTCTCGATGCCAGGCAGTAATGCTGAAGTTTTCCTCTTCTCACACTAGCTGTCCCCCCTTCAGCTGGGGGAGGGTACGTTTCTGATCCCATGGCCTCTCCTTTGTGCACCTCTCCGACCTGCGTCCCGGATAACAAGAGGCGCCGGGCATTATTCTATCAGGTGCGATCGTTGCGCCATTGTTCTCTTTTGGCCAGTCACAGTCAGGGCGGTGGTGGCGTTAGGCTCTTGCAGCCGCTCCTGGTGGCACGGGCGATCCGGGGTTTTGGAGACAAACCCTCTTGCAAATCCCTCTTTCCCACTACTTTCTCTATAAAGTCTCTTGCACGATCGACTTTTCGTCGTCCGCGTTCGACCTGCATATCGGTATCTTGCTTTACCAGACCCCCCCTTTTTCGTTTTTCATCCTACGGGTATACGGGGGTAGCTTTTAACAGTTGCTTGGGCTCTGTTGGTATTTGGATTTTGGCTGGCGTACTGCGGTATGCCATGGTTTTTTTACGCTTTTTGATCTCGCTTCTTTGATTGTCTAGCTGTATAGTTATCTGGCCTAGACATGAATTGCTCTCACACTGTCACTAATATAGTCTCTCTGTTCATTGTTTCTTGACTTGCCTTGCCCTATTGATACTGATATTGTTGACAAACCCAGGGATCCACGTGAATTGGAATCTCTTCTCTGTGCAACCGCATCGCTGCCGCCAGGTTCCTACAAGTGCTCTGTGGTCTGTGTTTCTTATTGTGTTGGTTTGGTCCTTATGTGCCTTTTATTAGAAGTATCTCTCCTCTTTACTTCGTGGCATTTCTTCTTTTATCATTCTCTTTTTGTTTGCCTCTTCTTTTTGTTTCTATTTTTTCTAATGGGCGTCTCTTATTACTTTTTTTGGCCACCATGTCTTACCGCTGGGGGTCTTATTTCCCGGGTTGCCTATTTTTCTTTCCGTCTGTTAACCTTGGATACTAATCGCTTACATTTGTTTGCTATAACCCCTCCACCGTTGCCTCCACTTCATCTATATGCTCGCAGCACTTTGGGATTTAGCTTAGGACCGCTTATAGCATCTCTCACTCCATGCTTTACATCTATCCCTCCCCTCTTAGGGCACCAGGCCTGCGTTACTGTCCGTTGTCTGGAATTTAACGTTCCCTGATACCCTGGTATTACATTGCCTTTCTTTCTTACTCTCTCATTAGTTATTCGTGCGATCGGTAGAGGTGCATTCCCTCTTTCCCGCCGTTGCCTGCTTGCTGACAGCTCGTTTTTGTTTCTGCGATGCTCCAGCAGCTTCTGCCTCAAAATGTAACCACCTATGTCCACCCTCCACTTGTGTCGCAATGGATGGCCCTCTTTCCAGTTTGCCTTTGGGTGTTTAGTGTAGTGGGTTGGTCTACATGCAGTGTTGGTGAGTTTTCGCCCTCTCTTTCCCTAACTTTTTGTGATTGGTTCACAGCGTTGGCTTGCCGGTTTCGTGCTCCATTTTTCGCGCTTTGGTTGTGGATTTTCTATACAGTGGACTTAGCTGTTTTTGGGGTATGTGGCCTCCATCTTTTGCATACGGTTGTTGTGAGCGTTCCTCCCTTTAAACTCATGCCCAGGGGGATTGGGGGGTGGGACCCTACAGATGAGAAACCTGGGGTACCACGGGAGCTAATGATCAGGCACGGTCCTTCACACACGTTTAGAAAAAGTTAGCTAGCAATCTTGTCTCTTTATTGTCTAT
>WSYH01011088.1:0-21687 GCA_036426205.1 Ascaphus truei
TAAAGCAAGTGAGGCGCACCAGGAAGCGTGACCGCAATACTGTTGCAATGCTACAGTCTAACTGTCACAAGGCACGGAATGGGAAGACCAAGGTGCGATGTAGTAGCACAGTAGAAGCCAGTTGTATGCAGTGCCATGGGATCCATAGTGGATCCTTGCAGGCAGCCGCTGTGTGCTGAAGAGACAGTTTAGAATGGGACTGAAGTGTGTCCATGTTTGTTAAGATGAGAATGACCTCACAGGTTGTCAAGGCCACATTCCCAATGGTAGTAAGTAGAGAGGCATCATGGGTGCAGTGGGTTAATAAAGGACCCCCACCCAAATTGAAGTCTGAAGATAATGATGTGAAACCAACACTGACGGTCGCTGATGGAAAAATGGCCAAAAAAAGCCATCACGAAAAGAGGAGTTGTGTTCTTCACAAGAACAGGCCAAACAGGCATGACGAAGTGAAAGCCAGAGGTAAATGAGGTCAAGGTTCTTCTCCAGGGATAAGGGAGAACGGAGCCCAAGAGGAATGAAGGCAGAGATAGCTGATAGCGGCAGGATGCGCGGGAACATTTGAAAAAGGGGACGGACACAACAAAGGCGGAGCTTCAACCTGGAGAATCAGGCCAGCAAAGAGAACGAGGTAGCGAAGGACAGTTGCAGGCCTGAAGGCCTGGTAATTGTCCAAAGGGCAGATTTTTCCACTGAAGACTAGAATGGAAAGAGAGGATGTCTTTGGTATGTGGTGGGCTTAACGATTAATGTGGGCACTGGTCGCTCACCCCAGTAGGAATGAGTGGAGGGAAGGATTGTGGACAGTCACTGGCCTCAGGAGAGAAGGTAATGAAATGGCGGATTGGTTTACCTTCCAGCAATCAACAGTTAACTGCCTGCCATCTGCAGCCTATAAGAAGGATGCCTGAAAGACTGCAGGCTCAAAGTACAGGAAGCTTGTGAGACGAGAGCCAAGACCAGAAGCCAGAGAGCCAGTGAGAGAGGCTGACGATTTTCCACTTTCAGAGGAGGGTAGGGCCGAAGGGCTCCCCAGACTACCAGGGCTGTTAAGAAGTTGGTAAAAAAGTGGGAGGGAGACACTGCGGAGAGAGCCGTGCGGAGCAGTGTAAAGAAGCTGGAAGAGAGGGAGAGAAACTGCTGAGAGAGCCAGGCCGAGCAGGGGACATGCCAGTGGATTAAATAAAGAAAACCCCTTATTCCTACAATATGACCAAAGGAACTGTTGCTGTTTCTTTGTTGGCCTATGCCAGGGCATGTTTTGGGTGGGAACTGGATTAAGCTGGCTGCCCCGGTAGACAGCAAACACAAGCATATGTGTAGAGGCGTCTGTTTAGATGGGGGGTGTGGTTATTTAGAGTCATAACTGTCCATATTGAGATTTCTATTACAGATTTATCACAGGACTTGTGTGTGTTGTAAAGGTATCGTTGGAAGAGATATAGGTATCCAAATCTTCCCTGGATCAGTGTGATGGCATTAAGGACCTTAGTAAGTGAAAAGAGGCACAGGACATAGTGGCAGACTTTATTCAACATTTATATAATAGAATCAATATAAAATTTGCACTCACCATTTGGCAAATATAAAATGCAGATTGGGATAGTATCCCCGCCACGATAGTAACTGCTCACAAGGATGAGGGAATGAACACCGCCGATTGGTTTATCCGCGGATACGGACGGATTCACCGAAAGGCTGTGGAGCACGCTTTGTCTATAGGCGGTCTTCTATGCCTACACTCTGGGGTCTACGTCTCGCGTCAGCGTCACCGGAAGCAGAAAAGAATGGTAGGCGGGGCTGGAGTATTCCAGTGGCATCCTTCTCTGCCAATCTAAGAGTTTCACCAGTAAAGGGTTCTACATCCGTGGGGGGGATACTATCCCAATCTGAATGGTTATATTGCCAAATTGTGAGGCAAAATGTTTATATGATTCTTTTATATAAATGTGGGAACAGTCTGCACTATGTCCGGTGCATCTATTTCATCTTACTAGGTTCATCACACTGATCATAGGGGCAGATTTGGATATCTTATATACAGTTAGGTCCGGAAATAATGGACACTGATACAAGTTTGTTACTTTCGGTGTGACCAAAATAAATTCAATTTACAGTACATAAGAATTAAGGGGCTTAAATTAAAGTGCAGTCCATGAGCTCTAATTTTAGGGTTCACCTCCAAATGGGAGGAAGGGTTCAGGAATTACATCTCTTTATATGTTTAGCCCCTCTTTGTCAAGGACCAAAAGAGTAATGGACATTGATCCTCAAAAGATGTTTCATTCGACAGGTGGGGGTATTCCTTTGTTATTTCATCATCAATTAAGCAGGTAAAAGGTATGGAGTGGATTCAGGTGTGGCATTCACATTTGGAGCGGTGGCTGTGAACCGCAACATGCAGTCCAAGGAGCTCTCAATGCAAGTGAAACAGGGCATCCTAGGCTGCAAAAAAAGAAAAATCCTATCAGAGAGATTAGCACGGAACATTAGGAGTGGACAAATCACAGTTTGGTACATTCTGAGAAAAAAGAATTGAACTGGTGAGATCTGCAAACACAAAACGGCCAGGACAGTCACGGACGACAAAACAGTGGCGTGGCTGTCATAGGATCCTTCCATAGAAAGAACAAAACCCCTCTCACACATTACAACCAAGTGAAGAAAACTTTCCAGGAGGATGTAGACATTTCATTAGTCACACCAAGTCTACCATAAAGAGAAGACTTCACGAGAGCACATACAGAGGGTTAACCAAAAGGTTGCAACCCATTCATAAGCTCAGAATAGAAAGCCCAGATTAGACTTGCCAAACAATATCTAAAAAAAAGCCAGCCCAGTTCTGGAACCGCATACTTGGAAGATGAAACTAAGATCAACCTGCTAACCAGATGATGGGAAGAAAAAAGATTGAGAAGGCTTTGGACGGTCATGATCGGAAACAGGGCATACACATCATCTGTAAACAACGGTGGAGGCAGTTGTGATGCATGGGCATGCATGGTCTTACAATGGCACGGGTCGCTATGTTTTTGATGATGTGACAGAAGAAAAGGGCGCGGATGAATTTTTGAAGTATGTAGGATATATGGTTGCTCGATTAGCCAACCATTCAGCGAAGTTGATTGATGACGCTTCACTTTACAGATGGCCAATTACCCAAAAAACATACTGCGAAAGCAAACCAGGAGGTTTTTAAGGCAAAGAAGTGGAATATTGCAATGTCCGAGTTAATCACATGATCTCAACGGATCGAGCATGATTTCACTTGCTGAAGACCAAAAACTTAAGGCAGAATAAAGGAACCCACAAACAAACAACAACTGAAGACAGCTGTGCAGGAAAAGAACAGAGGAAAGACAGGGCACAACGACATAGAATGAAATACAGTTTTAAATTGTCACAGTTGTAATAAAGATAATAAGTTTCTTGGTGTCGCCGTACATCAATAAATATAAGAACAAGCGTTTTTGTTAAGATGCGGTTACCACACAAGGGAACAGCAGGGCCTCATCAGTCTTTCATCCTGCTGTGGAGATAGGAACTGGAGACCCACGATCATTCTGGCCGGATATGGGAAAGGGAGGGGCCCTTGGATACGTGGAGGGCACTCACTCCGTTCCTGTATGCAACTGAGAGATGGAAAATCCGCCAATGTGGATGCAAAAAAAGTCCTGCAGCACGTGTCGTATAATCTGCGGAGTTCTTCCATGCCAACTACGGCAGCACGCCTCGGTGTCTCGCGGGGACGACCCGATGATGACGTCACTGGCGGAGTGGCAAAGTTCAATGGTAGCATTGTCTGTGGTGTACACAGTGATAGAAAAGGGGCCGCTGCGATGCAACCGGGGAAGTGACAGGGAACGGTTTCAGCAGGAGAACTGGCGCCGAGGGCGGGAGGGAAGAATGGAAGATAATAAAAATAATTAAAATATAAAATATAGTTTAAAAAGAGATTGAAACACCTCCACGCGTTTCGTAACATCAGTTACGTCTTCAGGGAAAATAGTTGTCCGTTGGACTGGTGCAAAAAACTGTTAAAAGCCTCTGAAGGGGTTAAAAAGCATGAGATTATGTGGGTTTCTATGTGGGGGGTTTGGTTGTGCAATTTAAAATTCGGGACTAAAGCCAGATCATACTTAACTTACTAGGGATGGTAAAACAACTGGGTGCACAAATTCCAGGTGGATGTTGATATAATAAAAATGTGAAGCAGGAGTGTGGCAGGGCCCCATTCCCTGCAGAGAGGAGCTGCATGGAAGATGGCACTGTGAGGCAGTGAGGGTGTGCCAGGGCACATCCGGCAGAGGAGAGCTGAATGGAGTGGCACTGTGAGGCAGTGAGGGTGTTGAAGGCCCATCCTGCAGAGAGAGAGCTGGCTGGAGCTAGGACTGTGAGCAGTGAGGGTGTGCAGGGACACCTGCAGAGAGAGGAGAGAGCTGCACATGGAGATGGCACGGAGGCAGAGGTGAGGGTGGTGAGGCCCATCCGGCAGAGAGAGAGCTGATGGAGCTAGGCTGTGAGGCAGTGAGGGTGTGCAGGGACAAATTGCAGAGAGAGAGAGCGCATTGGATCTGGCACTGTGAGTCAGTGAGGGTGTGCAGGCCACCTGCAGAGAGACGAGATGCATGGAGCGGCAATGTGAGGCAGTGAGGGGGGTGTGAAGGGGACATTCCTGCGAGAGAGAGCTGCATGGACTGGGACTGTGAGGTGGCAGTGGAGGGTGTGCAGGACATCTGCAGAGAAGCGCTGCATGGAGCTGTCATGTGACGGCAGTGAAGGTTGCAGGGACATCTGCAGAGCGAGCGCTGCATGGAGGTGGGGAACTGGAGGCAGTTGAGGGTTGCAGGGACATCCTGCAGAGAGAGCTGCATGGAGCTGGCCTGTTGAGGCCGTGAGGGTGTGCAGGCCCAATTCCTGCAGAGAGAGAGCGCCATGGAGCTGCACTTTGTGAGGCAGTGGGGAGTGCGGGGGACATCTGCAGAGAGAGAGATTGCATGAGAGCGGGACTGTGAGGGAGTGAGGGTGTGCGGGGACATTGCAGAGAGAGAGAGAGATCTGCATGGAGCTGGGACTGTGAGGCAGTGAGGGTGGTGAAGGCCCATCATGCAGAGAGGGAGAGCTGCATGGAGCTAGGAGGTGAGGCAGTGGGGTGTGCAGGGCTGCAGGGACAAATTCTGCGAGAGAGCGAAGAGCTGCATGGAGTGGCCCTGTGAGGCAAGTGAGGGTGGCAGGCCCATCTGCAGAGAGAGAGCTGCATGGAGCGGCACTGTGAGGCAGTGAGGTGTTGCAGGGAAATCCTGCAGAGAGAGAGCTGCATGGAGAGCGGGACTGTGAGGCAGATCAGTGAGGGTGTGCAGGGACATCCTGCAGAGAGAGAGCTGCATGGAGCTGGCACGTGAGGGCAGTGAGGGGTGGGCAGGGACATCCTGCAGAGAGAGACTCTGCATGGAGCTTGGGGGGCTTGTTGAGCAGTGGGGTGTGCAGGGACATCCTGCAGAGAGAGAGCTGTATGGAGCTGGGACTGTGAGGGGCAGTGAGGGTGTGCGGCGACCCTGCAAGAGAGAGATCTGCATGGAGCTGGGCGTGAGGAAGTGAGGGGAGTGCGGGGACATACTGCAGAGAGAGAGCTGCATGGAGCTGGCACTGTGAAAGCAGTGAGGGTGTGCAGGCCCCTCCTGCGAGAGAGATCTGGCATGGAGCTGTGCGCTGTGAGGCAGTGAGGGGGTGCAGGCCCACCTGCAGAGAGAGCTGCCTGAGAGGCACTGTGAAGCAGTGAGGGTGTGCAGGGCCCATCCTGCAGAGAGAGATATGCATGGAGCTGGCACTTGAAGCCAGTGAGGGTGTGCGGCGGAACATGCAGAGGAGATCTGCATGGAGCTGGGTGTTGAGGCAGAGTGAGGGAGTGCGGGACATCCTGCAGAGAGAGAGCTGCATGGAGCTGGCACTGTGAAGCAGGGAGCGGTGTGCAGGCCATCAATGCAGAGAGACGATCTGCATGGAGCTGGCATGTGAAGCAGGAGGGTGTGCAGGCAATCTGCAGAGAGAGCTGCATGGAGCTGGCAACTGTGAGGCAGTGAGGGAGTGCGGGGGAAAATCCTGCAGAGGAGAGATGCATGGAGCTGGCACTGTGATTTTCTTGGCAGTGAGTGATGGGAGTGCGGGGGAAAATCCTGCAGAGGAGCAGATCTGCATGGGGCTGGGACTGTGAGGCCGTGAGGGAGTGCGCGGGGGACATCCGACAGAGAGAGAGATGGCATGTGCTGGGATGGAGGCAGTGAGGGAGTGCGGGGAACATACTGCAGAGAGAGACCTGCCATGGAGTGGGGGGGCGTGAGGCGTGAGGGAGTGCGGGGGAATACCTGCAGAGAGAGATCTGCATGGAGCGGGGACGTGAGGCAGTGAGTGTGTTTTCTGTGCGGGGACTCCTGCGGAGGGGGAGACTGCATGGAGCGGGACGTGAGGCAGTGAGGGTGTGCGGGGGGACATACGGCAGAGAGAGAGCTGCATGGAGCTTGGGCACTGGAGGCAGTGGGAGATGCGGGACATCCTGCAGCGAGAGATCTGCATGGAGCTGGGATGTGAGGCAGTGGAGGGTGTGCGGGGACATCCTGCGAGAGAGAGCGCATGGAGCTGGCACTGTTGAAGCAGTAGAGGGTGTGCGGGCACAATCCTGCAGAGAGAGATCATGCATGGGAGCTGGGGCTGTGAGGCAGTGAGGGGTGTGGAAGGCCCATCCGCAGAGAAGAGATCTGCATGGAGCTGGCAACTGATGTGAAAGCAGTGAGGGTGTGCAGCCCATCCTGCAGAGAGAGCTGCAGTGGGCGGACTGTTGGAGCAGTGAGGGAGAGTGTTGCGGGGACATCCGGCAGAGGAGAGCTGCATGGAGCTGGCACTGTGGAGGCAAGTGAGGTGGGGGCAGGAGAATCATGCAAGAGAGAGATCTGCATGGAGCTGGGCATGTGAGACATGTGAAGGGTGTGCAGGGACATCCTGCAGGAGAGGATCTGCATGGAGCTGGAAGCTGAGGCAGTGAGGGGTCCGGGTTAGTGCGGGGACATCCTGAGAGAGAGACCTGCATGGAGCTGGGGACTGTGACTGGCTGTGAGGTGTGTGCGGGGACATCCTGCAGAGAGCGGCTGCATGGAGCTGGCACTGTGAAGCAGTTGAGGGTGTGCAGGCCCATCCTGCAGAGAGAGATCTGCATGGGCTGGGGTGTGAGCAGATGCAGGGTGTGCAGGCCATCACTGCAAGAGAGAAGACTGATGGAGCTGGCACTGGTGAACGCAGTGAGGGTGTGGGCAGCCATCTGCAGAGAGAGCTGCAATGGCGGGCGACTGTGAGGCAGTGAGGGAGATAGGGGGGGGAATCCGCAGAGAGAGGCTGCCATGGAGCTGAGCACTGTGGGCAGTGAGGGTGGCAGGGACATCCTGCAGAGAGAGAATCTGATGGAGCGGCACGTGAGACCAGTGAGGGTGTTGCCAGGGACATCCTGAAGAGAGAGATTGCATGGTGCATGGGCTTGTTGAGGCAGGTGAGGGGTGCGGGGGACAATCTGCAAGAGGAGATCTGCATGGAGCTGGGGCGGTGAGGCTAGTTGAGGAGGCAGGGGACATCCTGCAGAGGAGAGACGCTGCATGGAGCTGGCACGGATGAAGCAGTGAGGGTGTGCAGGCCCATCGCTGCAGAGGGAATTGCATGGAGGCTGGCACGTGAAGCGTGAGGGTCTGTGAGGCCCATCCTGGAAGAGAGCAGCTGCCATGGCCAAGCTGCACTGTGAGCGCAGTTGATGGAGTGCGGGGACACTCTGCAGAGAGAGAGATGCATTGGAGGTGTGGCACTGTGAGGCAGTGAGGGTGTGCAGGGACATCCTGCAGAGAGAGATCTGCAATGGAGCTGGGACTGTGAGGCAGTGAGGGTGTGCGGGGGACATGCTGCAGAGAGAGATCTGCATGGAGCGGTGGCTGTGGCAGGAGTGAGGTGTCTCAGACATCCTGCAGGAGAAGAGAGGCTAATGGAGGCAATGTGAGGCGGGTGAGGGTGCTTGCAGGGACATCCTGCAGAGAGAGAGCTGCATGGAGCGTGGCACTGTGAGAAGTGAGGGTGTGCAGGCCCATCTGCAGAGAGAGATTGCATAGGAGCTGGCACTGCGAGGCAGTGAGGGTAGTGCGGGACATCCTAGAGAGAGAAGCTGCATGGAGCTGGCAATGACGAGGAGAGTGCGGGTGTGCAGGGACCTCCATGCCAGGAGACGAGAGATCTAAGGGGGTCTCGTCACTGACGAGACGCTGTGTTAGAGTTGTCTTCTCTAGGAGGGACACGGTTGAATAATTATAGTTAATGTGTTGTGTGATTGAGATGCTATGAAAGTAATGGTTATACCTATTTACTCCAGTGTTATGTGAATTACTGTATGGGGTCCTGTGTAGGGGAAATTCATATACTCCTAGAATCTGCACATGTGAGGCGGATCAAGAGACGATTCCAGAGAGCACCCCAGGTTCCCGCAAGCGGAGGCTCAGGCCCCTGGAACCTGCAGGTATACGCACCACACCTGGACAACACATAGGTTCCCCCTCACACAATACTCATATGCGGTGTGGGTGGGGGAATACCCGTTTACAGATATATACACACACACACACACACACCACAACACACAACACACACACACACCACACACACACACACACACACACACACACACACACACACACACACACACACACACACACACTCTCATCTACAATTAATTGTTTACTATTCACCATCGACAAATATGAACGTTGCGTCAATCTGTGACCATGACAGATCATGTGACGTGGACTCACAACTATGATAAGCTACATGAAGGCGTCACCATCAGGTGTGCGCGTGCAAACTATCTTGCGTGCGGACACTATTATGTACGCATACAAAGAAACTCTCACAGCAAGATAAAGGCAAAACGCATTTTGTTAAAAATTACAGACCTTTTACTTGAAGCATATGTGTTCCTTATGCGTAAACATCTACACTCATTTGCAGAATATTACAGCTCACTCATGATTACAGAATCATTGTAGTAAAACATTTTCAAAGTATGTCCTTTCTATTTCAGATATCTGCTTCATAAATCGAGTGTCCCAGACGTGACGTGGCTACAAGAACTGAAATTGAAGATGTTAGACGTGTCCAAGTTATAATCAATGTTACAATGCTTGCGAACACTCTGGCGCTGATTACACTCTGTATACGATAAGCAGCTTCTCTCTCCCCACCTTTATATCAAACCTTAAAACTCACTTCTTAAATGAAGCATTTCAGGAGCCTAGAGACTCGTGGCTACTGCCCTACACCTACTGTCACTCCTACCCTACACCCACAGTCACTCCCACCCAGGGCCACCAACAGATTTCCCGGGGCCTGGCTAGCTAGGATTCCCCCATAATCCCTGTTTTGGGTGAGTTGGTGCTGTAAATTTGTATTGTGCGGTGCCTGTTGACTCCAGTCAAAATAAACCTGCATTATTTAACTCCTTTGTTCTGTCTGTCTGGTGTATGTGATCCTGATGGAAATTGTCTCCCGTGACGCTCACCTCCTATTCCAGACATCAGGGACACATACCGTACCTATCATCTACTCCTATTCCACAGACAACAGGGACACATACCTATCTATCCTTTCCACGACATAGAGTACATACCTCTCATCCCTCCTAGTCCACAGACAGGGCACCATACCTCTCATATCCTCCTATCCAAGACAGGGAAATATCTATCTCCTCCTCTATTCCACAGACATCCGGGGACACATACCTCATCCTCTAATCCACAGACATTAGAGATACATACCTCTCATCTCCTCCTATTCCACAGACAGGGACACATACCTCTCATCTCCTCCTATTCCACAGACATCAGGGGACACATCATACTCTCATCTCCTCGATTCCACATACACTCAGGACACATACCTCTCATCATCATCCTATTCCACAGAACATTCAGGACAAATACCTCTCATCTTGCTCCTATTCACAGGACAACAGGGACACATACTTCATCTGCTCCTATTCCACAGACATCAGGGACACATACCTTCATGTGCTCCTATTCACAGAAATCAGGGGAACATACCTCTCATTGCTCCTATTCCACAGACTCAGGGACACATACCTTCATCTGCTCCTATTCCACAGGATATCAGGGTACACATACCCTTCATCTGCTCCTATCCACAGACATCAGGGACACATACCTCTCATCTGCTCCTATTCCACAGACAATCAGGACCAAATACCTCTTCATTCTGCCTATTCCACAGACATCAGGGACACATACTGTACTATTCATCTACTCCTATTCCACGAACAACAGGGACCACATCTCATTCCTCCTATTCACAGACAGGGACATCATACCTCATCTCCTACCTTCCACAGACATCCGAGATACATACCTCTCATTCTCCTCATATTCCACAGACAGGGACACATACCTCTCATTATCTCCTATTCCACAGACTAGGACACATATCTATCGCCTATTCCAAAGACATCGTGACACATATCCATCTGACTCCTATTCCACAGACATCAGGGACACATACCGCTCCATCATGCTCCTATTCCACAGACATCAGGGACACATACGTACCTATCATCTACTCTATTCCACAGACACACAGGGACACATCCTATCCTCCTCCTATTCCACAGAACGGGATACCATACTCATCTCCTTTCCACACAGACATTAGAGATACCATACCTCTCATATGCCTCCTATTCCACAGACATCAGGGATACATACCTCTCATCTGCTCCTATTCCCAAAGATCTAAGGGACACATACCTCTCATCTGCTCCTATGCCACAGGACATCAGGGACACATAGTGTACCTTTCAGTCTACTCTATTCCACAGGACAACAGGGGACACATACCTTCACCTCCTCCTATTCCCACAGACAGGGATACATTACCTCATCTCTCCTATTAACAAGACATTAGAGATACATACTCTCATCTGCTCCTATTCCACAGACATCAGGGACACAACCTTTCATCTGCTCCTATTCCACAGACATCAGAGATACATATCTCATCATCATGCTCCTATTCCACAGACATCAGGGACACATACCTCATCTGCTTCCTATTCCACAGACATTCAGGGACACATACTCTATCTGCTCCTATTCCACAGACATCAGGATACATACCTCTCACCTGCTCCTTATTCCACAGAACATCAGGGACACATACCTCTCAATCTGCTCCTATTCCAAGCCATCAGGGACACAATACCTCTTCAGTCCTACTGTCCACAGACTAAGGGCACACATACGCTCCTCTCCTCCTATTCACAAACATCAGAGTTACATTACCTCTCACCTGCTCCTTTCTCACAGACATCAGGGACACATACCCTCATATGCTCCTAATCCACAGCCATCAGGGACACATACCTTCATTGCTCCTATTCCACAGACATCAAGGGAAACATACCTCTATCTCCTCCTATTCACAAACATCAGAGATACATACTCTCATCTGCTCCTATTCCACAGACATCAGGGACACATACCTCTCATCTGATCCTATTCCACACACACAGGGACACATACCTCTACTCTGCTCCTATTCCACAGACATCAGGGACACATATCTATCATCTGCTCCTATTCCACAGACAAACAGGGATACAAACCTCACTTCCTATTCCACAAATATGTATGTATGTCTTTATTATATAGCGCCATTAAGTATAGACAAGTCACAGCAGTAATACACGTGACATTCATATAAATAACAAATAATACAAATAACACATATCGGAATTTAGCGCTTCAGACTAAAAGTAAAATTTAGGAAAAGGGAAGTCTCTGCCCGAAGAGCTACAATCTAATTGGTAAGTAGGAAGAACGTACAGAGACAGGAGGAGGTGGTCTGGTAAGTGCGTCGCAAGGGCCAAGGTTTATGTGTATGAGGAGTGAAAGTATCAGCCACGGAGTTCTCATATGCTTCTTTTAAGCAAGTGTGCCTTAAGGTGGGTCTTAAAGGTGGATAGAGAGGGTGTCTAGTCAGGTACTGAGGGGAAGGGTAAATCCAGAGGTGTGGGGCCGTCAGTGAGAAAGGTTTAAGGCGAGGGAGAGGGCTTTAGAACAGAAGACATCCTTGAGCAGAATGCAAGAGTGGATGGTTGCATAGCAGAGAATTAGGGCTGAGATGTAAGGAGGAGCAGAAGAATGTAAAGCTTTAAAAGGAGAGAGGATAATTGAGTGTGAGATGCGAGATTTGAGGAAGCCAGGAGGGGGGATTTCAGCGGGGAGGCGTGGACAGATTTAGGAAAAGGCAGAGTGATTCTGGCGCAGCAGCGTTTAGGATAGATTGTAGGGGGAGAAGGTGAGAGGCCGGAAGACCGGACAGCAGGAGGAGTTACAGTATCGAGAGGGGAGAGAATGAGGGGCCTGAGTCAGAGTTTTTAGCAGTTGATTGAGCAACAGAGGAAAAGGGGCGGGAATCTTTGTTTATTGCGAACGCAGCGTGCTTGTGCTACTGGGTGTATGATCAGTACTTACAACAGTAAGGTGGAAGGAGGAAATAGGGCCAGGCTTTGGGAGGAAGTCTGAGGGAATGGGCGTCCGCAGAGAAATTTTTTCAGGGGGGGGGCATAATTTTAACGGCCAGTGCCCGGCGTAAAAAGTTGGTGGTTGAGTGCACCGTGTCGACGGAGCGAGCCCAACCAGCCATAAGGGGGGTTTCCCGGGGGGTTTCCGGGGGGTTTCCCCCCCCCCCCCCGAGAAATTTTGAAAAAAAAAAGTGTGCAAATGTGCATTTTCAAGCAAATTTGAGAAAGAAAGCAGGAAGAGGTTAATAAAGCAACTGTGATAGTGTAGTTATGACATCAAAAAAGAGCAGCTACCTCAGGGTTGCCGGATCTGGTGGGTGCTTGTAGAGAACTTGCCATGTCACTCTGGACGCTTAAGTGCAGAAAGTCTTCTGCGTTAGGGGGAATTCCGCTTTCTCCCGTGTGAAGCTTGAGTTCAGATCTGGAGGAAAGCAGTAAAAGGTTATTTTGGTGTAGGTACAGTATAGGTACAGTATAGGTACAGTTAAGATATATAGGGTAAAAAAGATATCCAGATCCAGAGGTGAGACAGAGGGAGCGAGATAGGAGACAGAGAGAGTGAGGTGCAGAGGTGTGACAGAGGAGAGGCCGAGGCAGGGTGACAGAGGAGAGAGCGCTTAGGAAGGGTGACAGAGAGACGAGGCAGCTGGGACGACGAGAGGAGCAGGTGTCAGAGAGGAGCAGTGCTAGGGTGAAAAGATTGGAGAGATGGCAGGTGGTGACAGAGAGAGCGAGGATAAGATGACAGAGAGGGAGGCAGTGGGGACAAAGAGAGCTGTCGGCAGGGTGGACAGAGCGAGCGATGGCGGACGGGTTGACAGAAAAGAGGCGAGGCAGGATGGACAGAGAGAGGGAGGCAGGGTGACAGAGAGAGGGACGGAAGGGTGACAGAGGGGTGAAGGAGATTGGCAGGCTGAAAGAGAGAGAGGAGGAAGGGTGACAGAGAGACGAGCAGATGAGCGGCAGGGGTTGACAGAGAGAGCGAGGGGAGAGGGGTCTTGGTTGGGGGACCAGGGGAGGCGCGTGGGGGGAACTTCTGGAGGCCATGGGGGGACCCTGGGAGGAGGCCATGGGGGACCAGGGAAGGTCTTGGGGGGGACCAGCAGGGGAGGCTTTTGGGGGACCAGAGTGGAGCCGTGGGGGAACCAGGGGGAGGACCTTGGGGGGACCAGGGGAGGTCTTGGGGGGCAAGGGGAGGTTTGGGGGGACAAGTGAGGTCTGGGGGGACCAGGGGAGGTCTTTGGGGGGAACAGGGGAGGACGTTTGGGGGACCAGGGGGGAGGCCATGGGGAGACCAGGGAGGCCGCTGGGGGGAACCAGGGTGAGGCCGTGGGGGGACCAGGGGAGGCCGTGGGGGGACCAGGGGAGGCCTTGGGAAAGGGTGGGAACCAGGGGAGGCCGTGGGAGGGAAACAGGGGCCGGAGGCAGGGGACCGTGGGGGACCAGGGGAGGCCATGGGGGGACAGGGGAGGTTGTGGGGGGACCAGGGGAGGCCGTGGGGGGAAGGGGAGGACGTGGGGGGACCAGGGGAGGCGTGGGAGGGCCAGAGGAACCAGAGGAGGCCATGGGAGGCCGTGGGGGGACCAGGGGCAGGCAAGTGGGGGAACCAGGGGGAGGCGCGTGGTGGGACCAAGGGGAGGGCCGTTGGTAGGTTACAGGTTGTGGACCAGGCGGAGGCGTCGGGGGGACAAAGGGAGGTCCATGGGGGTGACCAGGTGGTATTAATTCTTAGACCATGGGATTAGGGCGGCCTTGTAACCATAGGTTGGGAGGAATGGGGAGGCCGAGTGGGGGACCAGGGGAGGCCGTTGGGGAAACCATGGGGAGGCCGTGCTGAGGGGACAGGGAGGTCTTGGGGGGTACCAGGGGAGGCCTTGGGGGGACCAGGGGAGACGCGTGGGGGGACACAGGGGAGGTATCTGGGGGGACCAGGGAGGTTTGGGGGGACCAGGGAGTGGTTTTTTGGTCTTGGGGGGACAGGGGGAGGCAGTGGGGGACCAGGGGGGCCGTCGGGGACAGGGGGTGGAGGCCGTGGGGGACACAGGGGAGGCCATGGGGGAACACAGGGGAGGCCGTGGGAGGACCCGGGGAGGCCGTGAGAGGACCAGGGGAGGCCGTGAGGGGGACAAGGGGGCCCATGGGGGACCAGGGGGAGTCTTGGGGGAGACCAGGGAGGTCTTGGGGGGACCAGGGAGGCCGTGGGGGGAATCTGGCGGCCATGGTGACCAGGGGAGGTCTTGGGGAGGACCAGGGGAGGCGGGGGGGACAAGGGAGGCGTGGGGGGGACCAGGGGAGGCCGTGGGGGGACCAGGGGAGGCGCACGTGGGGACAGGGGAGGCAGGGGGGACCAGGGGAGAGACCAGTGAGGGGGCCAAAGGAGGCCAGGGAGAAAGAAGATCATGGGAGACATGGCGACATGCATTACCTGCTCTAGAGAAATGGCCGGTTCACAGCTCAGAGCTGGCATGGCTGCGAGCCAAACAATAAAAAAAATCCTGGCCAAAGCGCCAGCCAATCAGGTTGGGGGGGGGGGGGAGGAGTACCAGCAGGGGAATTGTTTTTGAGACTCATTGGGCACAGCAGGAATGGAGTATCCAGGGGGGGGACACGCGCCCCCCCCCCTTGCGGACGCCCATGTATGCGGAGCTCCGTTTTTGTCATGTTAAGTTTAAGTCGGCGGAGGGCCATCCATGGTGTTATAGCAGACAGACATTCAGAAACTTTGGTCTGTACAGCATGTGTAAGAAGAGGGGAAGTGATAGAAAGAAAGAAAATGAGATGAGGTGATGGTCAAAGAGAGAGGAAGGGGGGAAATGAAGACATCAGAGAGAGAGAAGTTTAGTGAAAACTAGGTCTAGGTAGTGGCCATCCTTGTGGGTGCTGGCTGCAGTTCACTGTTGAAGGCCAAAAGAAGAGGTTAGAGAGAGAAAGCAGGAAGCCCAAGGGAGAGAGGGGTCATCTATATGGCAATTTGAAGTCCACAAGGAGAAGAACAGGGTAGTCGGAGGAGAGAAAGGAAAAAGAGCCAGTATTCAAAGTGAGAGAAAGACAGAAGGGGGATGAGTAGGGGTAGGTGGGCAATAGATGACTGCCACATGGACATGGAGGGGAGAGAAAATATGTACAGTGTGAGCCTCAAAGGAGGGAAAAGCAAGAGAGGGAGGAATAGGAAGGGTTCGGTAATGGCAGAGAGGAGAGGAGGAGCCCAACACCGCCACCCCTAACATCAGGGTGTGGAGTATGGGAGAAAGAAAGGCTACCATAAGAGGGCAGCTTCCAGTGCAGAGTCAGACTGAGTGAGCCAAGTCTTAGTTATAGCAAAGAGGAGCAGAGAGTGAGAGAGAAAGAAGTCATGCACAGAGAGGAACTTGTTAGAGAGGGAGTGGGCATTCCAAAGGGCACAGGAGAAAGGAAGAGGAGGGAGGGTGACACAGGATAAGTATGAGGTTAGAAGCGTTGACACCAGAAGTAGTAGAAGTATGTGGGAGGAGAGGACTAAAACAAGTAGAAATAAGACAGGGACCAGGATTCGGAGAGATATCCCAAGAAGCACGGAGGAGAAGTATGGAAAGAAAGGGAATGTGTGAGGATTTGGTGGGGTGTGTTTTAGTGCAGGGGATATAGCTGTGTAGTGTCAGAGGGCGCAGGTAAGAAAGGAGTTCATGCGAACTGAGAAGTGGCGAAGGAAGGAGAGATGGAGATATATGAATGAAGTTCGAGACATAACGAGGCAGGTAGAAAGAAACACGTATTTTGAAAAGAAGCGAGGTCAGAGCAAATATAAATAGTAGCGGCGCCATGGCAGCAATAGTTTAGTGCTTAAATGTGCAGTCTGGGATAGATAATATCCTCCTTTCCAGCGTAGTTCAAATCCAGGATTCAGGGCCAGTAGTTGTTGTGTTGTCCACTTGTTTACTCCTGTTGAACTCCCTGTTAAACTCCACACTGTATTCCACTTAAAAAGGGCTGCTTTGCATGTAGGCTGGTCCCCAGCAGAGGCAGTTCCCCCAGTGTGCCTCTAGTTGTATAGGTTAACAAGTCACCTGACTGAATTAAGTTCAACCCAGGCAGCTCAATCAGCACACATGTGAGGCACATTAAAACAAACGGTATTTCTAATCACACAGTTGTCCTACCCAGGTGCTCGAAGGGTGATTTTGAGAGACAGGATTCAAAGATGTTTATTACCTGAGAAGAGAAAGATGATGTCTGTTAGGGTAAGGGATGTAAGAGATCTCAGGGACACATACCTCACCTCCTTGTTATACAGAGACATCAGGGACACATACTGTACCTCTTACCGCCTCCTAAAACATAGACATCAAGGACACATATCTCCTATCAATACAGAGATATCAGGGATACATCACTCTTATCCCCTCTGTGACAGAGTCACTGTCTCTGTATGCTGGAGTGTAGTGCAGCATGTGCTTTCCAGCATACAGGCAGTTAAATTCCTTCTGGAGAGGCTTGCTACATGTGCAACCTAATTAACAGACAGAACTGCTGAATGAACAGGAGTTTTAAAAGACAGTCAGTGAGCTTACATAGATAGCTTGTTTTTCCCAGAGAGAGAGACTTTTCCCCAACCAGGAGGATACTGGTTGGTCTGGCCCAGTGCTGCAGGGAGCAGGGTCTTTGGACCACCTGGGAATCACACCCAGGAAACTGATTTGCTACGGGCGTGAAAAAAACTGCTGAACACAGCCCTGCTCCAAAGAACCAGTGTTCCAGACCTAGGGAGGAAGCGGAGCTCTGATGTGACTAGAGTGATTGGCTGGACTCACATGGGACATAGTTCCCCATCTAACAGATAAGGACTTTGATATTGTTCACTGTTGTTGTTGTTGTGTGTGTTGGGGCTTGTAACTGGCTTAGCTGGCCAGCCAGGTAGATATGGCCTGAGGTGTTTAGTAAGAGTAGGGTTTAATTTTATGGTTTTGTTTTTTTAAAAGGACAGTGTGCCTAATGTTTGGTTGTTATAGTACAGAATAAACCACTGCAGTTACCGCTTAACCCACTGTTTGGCGTCTTACTGACCCTGCCGCGAGGCCCTCCTGCCACACCTAATATAGAGACATATCACCTCTTCTCTCACACAGAGTTTATCTTCAGCAACCCTGATCTGCTAATTTTCAGCATCTGCGGACTCGCAGACCCCCTGCCCCCCTATTCATCATGCTGTAAAGCCCCTCCCAGTGTTTGAAAACAGACCTGCTTCATTCAAATGAATTAAACTAAAATCTTTTCCAGATTGACCTTACAGCATATTAAACAGGTGCCATAGACTTTAATGCACTCCTTCTCAGTTTTTACAGTAATTTTTTGCTAGCTACATATTGCAGAACACTACGTATATATTTATATGCAGAGCATCATGTTGCTGGCGCATTCAGTATTCTCAGAAATCACTCACACGGGTCTGTGTTTGGTTTGTAGGATAAATGTGCGTATATATTTATTGGACACTTTAACCATTTTAGAATATGTTCTAATACAACATACCAGGGGCACTCAACTCCAGTCCTCAAGCCCCCAACAGGTCAGGTTTTCAGGATATCCCAGCTTCAGCACAGGTGGCTCAATCAGTGGCTCAGTTAAAGACTTCGACTGAGCCTCTGATTGAGCCACCTGTGCTGACGAGGGGACTGATTGAGCCACCTGTACTGATCCAGGGATAATCTGAAAACCTGACCTGTTGGGGGGACTTGAGGACTGGAGTTGAGCATCCCTGCAATATACGAACAAGGGAACATTATAAACCCTGCCCTGAAGAGTTTATAATTTTAAAGATTATCCTGTGCGTCCCTGCTACAGAGCCTGGCTTATCTTCTGTGGCTCATCCCTCTGAAAGCCTTCAATCACATCTACCTGAATCCTTTACCCACAGGTAAACATGAGGAACACCTAACAGGAACAACAACAACAACAACAGGGTTAAATATTTTATTAACTTATTCATGTTTTATTAAGTTTATGATCAACATTCATTGCATTGCCACTGCACGATCACTGTTCCCTTCTTGAACAGCAGAAGCACGCATTGGCTGCTGCCGATTAGCCAGCAGAAGGGTTCACTGAGGCAGTATCTGAGTCTGCACGCACATCAGTCACCCACATGTTACACAGTCCTATGCAAGGTCATGTAACTCCTCCTTCCTATAAAGGTTTTTTTTGTGTGTGTCGCTAACAACTTCTGTGCATCCATCTCTCACATGCAAAGCAACGTATCTGTAAGATTGAGGGGGTTATTTACTAAAGTCTCCTAGCGACAAAAAACAGAGCACCAGATTTATGAAAGTAAAGGCTTCCATTGCTTTCTATGGGATTCCTTTCCTTTGATAAATCTGTTGCTGCTTTTTGCACTCGTTGTGCGCCCAGGAGACTCCGTTAACACCTCATGTATTAAGGTGGGGGCGCGAGACTCTCTGCGGGGGGGGGGGGGGGTTACAGAGGCCCAGCGCGCCTCCCGAAGACATTTAAATTAAATGCCGGGGGAGGGGCAAAGGCCTCTGTAAACTTCGCTTACCTTGGCTCAGACGGCTTCTGGAGACGGGGCAACGCGGTGTCAAATGATGCCACGTTGGGTCACGTGACGCTGCGTTGCCATGGCAAGGGGGAGCAGGGAAGAAAGATTGGGCACACCTGTATTAAAGCACCAAAATTATTGGAGATGCAACCATACATTTATGATAAACACAAGCAATTATAGTCAAACCCTATTTGTAGGTAGACTTTGGGACATTACACTCTTGTTGACATGTATACATTAGGGATGTTTATGTGCTTTTAAGTAAGTATGTATATATATCTTTATTTATATAGCGCCATTGATGTACATAGCGCTTCACAGCCGTAAATACGCGACATAATATAAATAACAAATACAAATAACGCATACACTAATGGGAATAAGCGCTTCAGACATAAAAGTAACAGTAAAAAAAGGAGTCCCTACACGGATAAGGAAAGCTACCCACCCAGTTAGAAAGGGCTGGAGTAAAGGTTTAGTTATTCTCCAAAGTGTAGTAGTCCTTTATTTTGTTTGTTTTTCCTTGTTAAAGGAGCAGGCGCAATAAAGCCAAGATATAATTTCACCCTAATCGGTCTCCATTAAATGTACCTCTGCACAGATCTCTTACAGGAACATATATCGGTACTGAAGACAGAAATAGGTATTTGTAGACATTGAACAAAGGTGTAAATTGTGTGCTTGTGTGCATAGAACAGGAGCACTGGGCCTGGAAGAAGTTGTCCAGGTGGCAACAACCTGGACCATTGCTCAGAAAAGGGTTATGTGAAAACATGTATCCTATATACAAAGAACTAGCCATTCAGGCATGTATCGCCTAATGCCAATCCTATACTCTGGTGGCAGTTTGAATGAGGCTCCTGCTCACCTCCACCTATTGCATTAAACCCCAGTCTCACCTCACCTTCTTCTCTTAAACCAGCCCTCCATTATCAAATCAATTCCGTTGACTAATGGAAACAGTAGACAATCACCAGTCCAGCAGCAGTCCATATTGGTTTTAATTTGCAATTGGACTAATGGCTTCAAATGTATCAGTGATATGAAAAATAAAAGAATCAGGTCCAGCCACTTGGGATGCCCCTACATGGGCATCCAGGAATTAAAAAGTATCAAAAGTGGGTGCTTAGACAAACAAAAATCCGGTCAGGAAGTAGAAGATCATGAAAAAATGTAGTTAAGCACACCAAAAATTAGAACATTTTTTTTTCACACATTTAATTTTGCTTCTTGTGAACATGGCAAAATGTGTGGTTTGGCAATGACAATTTCGGAGCTACTAGAATAAGTCCCCTACTGTTTTCCTTATTAACAAGTATACTCCTCCTCCTCCCGTGTTTTAGCTGGATATAAATGTAGTGTACCCCATTGCACAACACCACCTGCTTCTTATAACCTGAAATAAATACCTCATGGGAACAATATTATTTAAAGTGGTAGTGAACAATCACAGCTAGTGAGAGCAACATAAGGGAATGTGGCCTCAGTAGCTGCTACTGGGCATGCTCAGTCCATGTACATCCCGCCTCCCCCGGTCTGGGTTGTTAAGAACACTTCAAATCTCCAGGCAACCATGTCCCAGGAAACGAGAAGCAGCCAATCACCGTGCAGGAGGGTGGTGTGCTGAATGAAAACTACTTGCCTCTAAGGCCTCGGTCCCGCTGCGCTCGTTGGCGCGGGCGGCCATGTCGCGAGTTCCCCACCAGCAGGGGAATCCTCGCGAGCCGGTCCCGGTCCCCTCTGGCGGCACAGCTGACTACACGCTGTGGCGCGTCAGCCGCTAGGAGACACAACAGAATGGTGTTTCCTAGCGTTGACGCGTCACGTGGTGTGGCTGTGAGCCAATGGGGAGGGGAGGCTTCGGGAGGAGGAGAGGCTTCGGGGAGCGGGGAGGAGTGTGGAGTGAAAGCAGCGTGAGTGCCTCTCTGTGTGTGTGTCTGAGTGCGTGCGTGCCTGTCTGTGTGTGTATGTGTGTGCCTGAGTGCGTGAGTGCCTGCCTCTGTCTGTGTGTGTGTGTGTGTATAAGTGCGTGAGTGCCTGCCTGTGTGTGCGCGCGTGTGTGTGTATGAGTGCGTGAGTGCCTGCCTGCCTGCCTGTGTGTGTGTGTGTGTGCGTGAGTGCCTGCGTGTGTGTGTTTAAACTTACCCACAGCAGCTCCAGCTCCAGCCCGAGTCCGTGGAGGGAGGGGGGGGGGGAGAGTAGCGGGTCCCTCCGCTCAAGCCACGCCCCCCTCCCTGTCAAGCCTCCCACTCCCGCCCACCTCCCGCTCCGGCTCCCGCTCCCTACAGACCGCATATCGCGGTCTGTGTATGTCAGCGCACCGCCTGTCTGCAGTGCGGGTGCGCTGACTCTGGGAGCGGGGCCTTAGCCTAAGGACAGGTGATGTCACTTGTGCTGTAGGGATGCTGTCTGTGTGTGTAATAAATATATATAAATATATATATATCTATATATCTATCTATATGGTTTAGCCTATCCCATAGCCTCTCTTGCATTCCCAGTAAAATCAACCCCACACTGATGAGACCCATCAAGGTCGAAA
>WSYH01011089.1:0-21687 GCA_036426205.1 Ascaphus truei
GCAACTCCGCCCCTAGGCACAGGATTGCAGAGGCCAAACCCGGGTGAATAAACCTGCCCTACTAACTTTCCTGTACAGGCGCAAACGTACTGCCTGTGCCCCCGGATCCCCTCGCTTGCTCGCATATTACTCAGCTAACCCCAATACGGATGTGCTGAGGGCCTAAAAAAATATCTGGGGCGCATGCGCATTGCAAATTGTTATGGTCAGTACGGCGGTTTTCCTGACAACCCGATGAACAAGGGACATACACGTAACTGGAAGCTTCACGCATTGACATCTAGCCAACGCGCTTGGATGTACTATGCACATGGTTGACCGACCCTGTATTTCCTTGGCTCTTTGCCTACTTCAATGTCAGCTGTTTTGTTTTTTTTCAACTGGTTTTGCCTTTGATTTTAATTGTTTTTTAAGTGTTATTTTTGCACTGGGTGGGGTTAAAAAAACAGTCCCGGTCATTTACACTGCACAACCCTGAGGACAGTCCCTCTACATGACGCGAAACGTTGTTTACGGTCCCTGTATATTAATAATGTGTGTGTGTGTTTATATATATATAATTGGTGATTGCCCCAGATTTGTTTTAAGAATACTCGTCGGCACTTGCAATGGTTTACCTATAGGTGTGCATGCGGTAGCTGATTGTTTTTGTGGTGTGTATATATAATATATATATCTATATATGTGTATGTATAATATATTATATATATATATATTGTGACAAACGCCCCTCTTTTTTGTGCTGACGTCTGTCTTGGGTTCTTCCCCGACACAGTCTTCTAGGGTTAATATACAACAAACCGGACATGCAGTATTATTCTGCTTACTCAGGCTTCTGCCCTGCTTTATTTTTCATCCAAGTAAGGTAGCTCAGCTTAAACATGTGTAGGTTAGAGGTCCTCAGATACTTCTCATTCAGCAGTTCCACACAACTTCGTGTTACAATATTTCCCCCACACTGTTCTTTCAAGAAATAAAACCAAAATCATATAAGCAAATCCTATCCCCTTTCAGGATCTAACTACACATCAGAATCATTCCTCTCTAACAGCTGCTGGCCACTAAAACTGTTCCCACAGCTTAAAACAATGCTCTCTCATTTAGGACACAATATACGCACAGTCTTTTAGCAACACATCAGTAATGCTTGTTTTTGTCTTATCTGTCGTGGTGTCCAGGCACATCCTCTGGTACGGTCATACGTGAGAGGCGTCAACCTCGATACTGGGTGCAGGAGAAGTACGACAAACCCCCACCCCCAGTCCAGGAAGAGAGAGATAGAGAAATGCAAAAACCTCTCTGCTCACAATTAAATTACCTGTGCAATGTGATTAAGATCAGGTGAGGGAGAACTAGAGCCTTGTAAATCTGTGGTCTGGATTTTCATCCAGCTGCCTGAGTTACTGGAACTGTGGACCGGATCATTTGGTAACTATTCCTCTCCTGCACTTTCTGCTCTAAAATGGGGCCATAAAGCTGCCTAACACTTTGGACATGTCACACAGATCCCCTCCCCACTCACACCTACTGGGTGAGCGGCCATTGGACCTCACTGGGGTGAGCGTCCCTACCTGAATACTTGAGCAACTCCTCAGTACACATTAAGTATTCACATGACACGACTATGACTTCATTATAAATTTACCACTGAAAGGTCCATCAACCCTGTATATTAATTTGGTATTTAGCTACATTTTCAACACAGAAAACAATTATAACACTATGATACCCTTGACAAAATGCTTATTCTAAGCCTAATATACCTTAACTACAATAGCTTATTGCATAGTTAAGTTGTCCGTGACATAGTCCCACGTGTAATACAAAAAAAAAATACGTCAATTCCCAAACCATTTTTTTTTTTCTTTGACTTCCATCCATTACATTTCCTGACTTTATTTTCATAGGCCGCTGCAAACGCAAAATGACGGTACTGTGTCTTTAGCTTCTGACGGAACTCTGGGCCCGGATAGTTCTTTGTCTTTATATTTGTGGCCCGAGTGGCGAGATCCGGAAAAATTCAAGGCCAGCGTTGACCCTTCGTCGCTTTTGATTTGCGACCTTTTTGAACCTTTATGTACGTCTTACTGTTCCTACCTGCCTGTATTCTTCATGACCCTCACTCACAAGATTTGGGATTTTTCCGCTTGTGGCAATTAATATGGTATTTAGAAGATGAGCACTGATTAGCTGGATCACCTTCACCTGATGGGGCTCTCACTAACTCTGGCTTACCCTGTGGCTTTTTTACTTTGGCAGCCGGCAGGCAATTAGTCTTGGACCCTCTCTTTCCTGAGGTCTATACATTTTCATGTTCAGCGGAAGTACCGCTGGATAACCAGTGACGCATTTCCTGCCTCAGGGTTTGATAGCGAATCCTATTCCTGTGTCATCCTAGTCAGAGACTGGATTTTTTATAGTTGCTCCTTCATAATGAGGAACTGTTTTTTTTTGTACCATGCGGGCACGGTAAATGATTGCAGAACACAGCTGCTTGCTAATTTCCGGTGATTGAACACACGAATTTTTCGCCCTCTGGTAGGCAGCCTGTAGCTGATAATTGCGGCGCTTTTACGCTGATAATTTCTCTTTCCCTTCTTCCTTGTGATAAGAGCTTTGCAGTGCTTCTGAATTATCTAATGCTTTTCCTCCTTTTTCAAAATGTTTAGTTTCCCCCACGAGAGAATTCTGTTTTGTGCATACATCTCGCACTTCTGTTCTCAGAGCGTCCATTTCTTCCTGGTGCTGGCTCTTAGGTGCATCAGTGCTTCCTGCACTTCTAATTTTCCCATGAGTCAACTGTTTCTTTTATTTTTTCGGCTTTGTCTTCACATCTGAATTTTTCAATTTCAAGTCTCATTTCCTTGCTTTATCACAGTCTCTAACTCAACATTAGGGCAATCTCATGGTTTTGCTTCAACATTCCCACTCTGTGTTCAACGTGGCCCCTCCATGCGCAAGTGTTCACCCCCTCTTGTGCTGAGCGCATGAACCTCTTGTATAGCCTTCCTTCCCGTATTTCTTTTTAGGATAGCAATCAATTTTCAGACTTAATCTGTTTATTCATCCGAGTGCAATTAGCGGTGTTGGCCGTTTCCAGACTTCGTCACCTCTTCCAGCTCACTCCGTAAGAGAGACGCTGTTTTCTTCAAAGAGCTCGTGCTCTTGTAAAGCTGGCAGTATACCCTCTGTAACTCTCGCCGTTCGCTTCTCCAACCTTATTGTTAGATTCTTGCTCCTTCTTCCAACATTCTCGCTCCTGCACACCAATCCTGGCCACAGACTTCATAATTATGGCGGGTCAGCTTTGGAGTGCAAGAAACCAAAGCCTCCTTTTATCCTGGTTCAAGGATTCATCAGCTTTCCTCTGCTCCTCCTTTTCCTTTGCACAACTTGTTTCCCGGGACAATTCTGTCTTGCTGATCACTCCGGTCCTGTCAGCACATCTCGCGCCTTTCTTTCTGACCATGTCCGTACAGCGCAGGTCAAGTGGTCTTCGGTCACTTCCCCTGTGACTTGAGGGACCGTTTTCTTTTTCTTCTTCTTTCTTTTTGCTTTATTGCCTCCAATAGATATCAGTGTACTGGGCACCACGACTCACTGGTATCAGCTTCCACATCTTGCTTCACACATATGTCGTTGCTTGCTTTTGCAAGCTGTTTGTCTTTTGAAAATTTTGGGCACACATCTTCCATGTGACCTACTTATGAACAGGCCCATCATACACTTCATCTGTGGGGTACGGCTCGTCCTCAGGGCACATACGATCGTCATCATCATCATCATCATCATCTTATGGCCTGAAGGAACACTGTTTTTCATGAATTATTTACCTTACAAAATAAACATTTCAATGTCGGCCATTTTAGAAACCTGCAGGAAACAATTTTGCTACGTCATTTTCACTTCCTTCAGCAACTTTGCATCCAAGCACTTTCTAGCTGCAATTCACGCTCACTCAGCAAATGCATTAGCTTTACAACAGCACTTGCTAGATGCAATTTTTTTTTTTTTTGTCTTCGCAAAACATTTTGGTTTTCTGTTTGGGTTTCAGGTGCTATTGCATCCACACTTCACACATTCTCTGTGTATGCTAGAGCACACTGATATACACCATTGGTACAGACCTTTCACTATGCATCTGTACTGTAGTTCAGCTCGCGGCCATTTTAAACCCCCGCATTTATTGCAAACCCACAGACTTTTTAGTGTCGAACCCGCATTCCTCCACCAATGAACAAACGCCCCTCTTTTGTAGTGCTGACGCGTCTGTCTGGGTTCTTCCGACACCAGTCTTCTAGGTGAATTATACAACAACAGATCATTCAAAGTATATGCTGCTTAACTCATGCTCTGCTGCGATTATTTTCATCCAGTAAGGTTTAACTGCAGCCTTTACCATGTGTAGGTTAGAGGTACTCCAGATCTTTCCATTCAGCAGTTCACCACATTTCAGTGTTACAATATTTCCCACACTGTTATTTCAAGAATAAAACCAAAATCATATAAGAAGCAAATCCCTTCTTCCTTTCAGGGATCTAACTACCCATCAGAATCATCTCTCTAACAGCTGCTGCCAACTAAACTGGGTTCCCCAGCTTAAAACAATCTCTCTCCTTTAGGACCCAATGATACAGCACAGTCTTTTAGCAACATCAGTAATCATTGGTTTTGTCGTATCTGTTCGTTGTGTCCAGACGCAAATCCTCTGGTAACGGTCATACGTATGTAGAAGGCCGTCAACCTCGACACTGGATGCAGGAGAGCAGCGACAACCACACCCCCAGCCCCCAGCTCCAAGAGAGAGAGTGAAATGCAAAAACTCTCTGCTCTAAATACCTGTGCATGTGATTAGAAGAGCAGTTTAGGGAGAACTGAGCCATTGTAATCTGTGGTCCTGGGATTTTTCCATCCCGCGCCTGAGTTAATGGGGAAGCTGTGGAACGGATCATTTGTACTATTCCTGCCACTTTCTGCTCTAAAATGGGGCAGAAATCTGCCTACAGCTTTGACTATGTCATACAATATTATATATATATATATATATATATAACATAATATATACCACACCCACACACATAAACAACACCACACACACACCCACACACATATTATATATTCAAACGAATTAACTGCCAGAGCTCCTGCTATGTTTACTGATGGGCCATAGTCTCTGAGAAATGTCACTGAAATGTTTGCAGGCATATACCCCCACATTTACCTAATCTTGTTTGGTGATAGCCCCCAGATTTTCCAGGCAAGTTTTAGAATACATACTCGTCGGCGCACCTGTTCCACACCTACAGTAAGAATTAGGTATCAACAAGACTGGTCTTTAAATCTCTTACGAATCAGTGATGCCTTCGGTGCTCAGGGAAGAGCATATCATCAAACAAACAACAGAAGAAGAGGGAGCACTTATGATATCCAGAGAATTTATACAAATGTATTGAGGGGGGGTCCTAACATCATACTGATATAAAAACCTGTATTTTTTAATACCTTTTATATATATATATATATATATATTATATCTATATATATACTATATATCATATATCATCTATCATATATAATCATATTTATATATCACTGTAGAATGATGTTTAGACCTCAATACATTTGTAAATAAATCGCAATGTGTCAAATCATACAACCGGAATTTCCACGATGCTTTGATGAATTAGCCCCAACACACAGATAGCCCACACAATCCTAAATCAATAATTGCATTCAGTAACCTATGAACTAGGAACATTTCTACTGCATAGCCGGGTTGCCGGAGGACCATACAAGAACGGGGGACACCAGCAGTGGAGTTCCTAAGAAAACATCCCCGAAGGACCAGCAGCCGGCAGTTTTGGAGATTTCAGGTTGGCACTGAATTCGCTCATAACCGCTTTTTTATTCCATGGCTATATTGTGAGTTTTTAAGTGTTTAAAGTCCACATTAGTAAACCTTTATATCTCGGATATCACGCTAGGACTGGGCCTCTTTTTCCTCTTTATATAAATAGAACAGGGCAGTTGGCACACTATAACGTCTAATACTGATGCCTTATTACCAGATGCCTCAAATGGAGCAGATATTTACTAGAGGTGAATCCGGAAAATGGAGACAGCAACAATCAGGAGAGTACAAAAACCTGTATTAACATACAAATTCACGGCACTACATCCAACGTTTCGTGTCAGCTACACGTGAACCTCCTCAGGGATTGTACATATATATATATTATATATATATTATATATATATATCATATATATATATATCACTGGCGACAGCACTTTATTCAAGCTCGGCTAGTCCCACGAATTCGGGTATACCCGGGTGTATTGAGGTTTTGTGCTGTTTTCTGCCCGAGTACATTGGTTTATTTTCCAGGCAGGGATTTGAAGCGTTTATTCCTGCTGGCTGCAATACTGCACAGTATATATATATCTACTGGCATTACAATTCATTACTTTATGCATCTGTAGAAGACACGCGAGCATTGCAGCCTATTAAATCCTATTCATTATCATTTAACAGATCCGCCACCCGTCAGCCAGGCATGAACCCAGGCTGGGAAGGCAAACGCAACGGGGCTTGTCAGAGGTGAGGAGCGGCGCATTCCAGGTATCTGCCAGGTACATACTGGGTATTTGCTCGAATAAAGTGTGTCGGTGCAGTATATATATATATACTGTGTTCGAGAAACCTATACATCTGTACGCCTCTGGCGAGTGGATTTAACACCGGCTCCTATTGGCCCAAGCAGCACACGTGTTTTTTTTTTTTTCCCTGCTCGTGCTGCTGTTTAATTTCCCCGCTCGCGCTGGAGGAAAAAAAAAAAAGCCGGAGGCGGGTTCATGTTGCTGCAGGAGCTTACCCCGCCTCCGGCTCCCTGAGCAGTGCCCTCCCTCCTTCCCCGCGTCTCTGAGCACGTTTCTCCCCCCCGTAGCAGCCAGAGAGTGCCTCCGCAGGCCCCCGCATAACCCCAATGCCCCCCGCTTACCCCCAATGGCCCCCGCATAGCTCCCAATTCCCCCGCTTACCCCCAATGGCCCCTGCAGGCCCCCACATACCCCCAATGGTCGCCACATACCCCCAATTGCTGCTGCAGGCCCCTGCATACCCCCATTGGCCACTGTATGCCCACGCAGGCCCCCTCATATCCCCAATGGCCCCCGCATATCCCCAATGCCCCCGCATACCTCCCAATGCCCCCCGCTTACTCCCAATGGCCCCCGCATACCTCCCAATGGCCCCTGCTTACCCCCAATGGCCCCCGCAGGCCCCCACATACCCCCAATGGTCGCTGTATACCCCCAATTGCTGCCGCAGGCCCCCGCATTACCCCATTGGCTGCCGTATGCCCCCGCTAGCCCCCTCAATCCTCCAATGTCTCCCGCAAACCACTGCAAAACCCCGCAGGCCCCCTCAAACCTCCGATGTCTCCCGCAGGCTCCCGATGTCGCCCGCAGCCCCCGATGACTCCAACATACCTCCGATGGTGAGCGGGACTCAAGGCGCCGTTTCTGGTAGTGTGTGTCTGTCAGAGTGTGTGTGTGTCTGTCAGTGTGTGTATGTGTCTGTCAGTGTGTGTGTGTGTGTGTGTCTGTCTGTCAGTGTGTGTGTGTGTGTGTGTCTGAGAGTGTGTGTGTGTGTGTGTGTGTGTGTGTGTGTGTGTGTGTGTGTGGTGTTGTGTCAGTGTGTGTGTCAGTGTTGTGTATCAGGGTGAGAGTGATGTGTTGATGTGTGTGAGTAGATGAACTGACTTGGTCTCTCATCTCTCGTCTCTCCCCCCTCTCGTGTGTGTGGTCGCTCCTCTGCTCTCTGTGTTGTGTCACTTTTCTGTGTGGGTGTGTGTCGCTCGCCTCTCTCTCTCTTGTGTGCCGCTCCTCCGGATCTCCTTCTCTCTCTGTGGTGTCAGCTCTCTACTGTGGGGGGGGGTCCTCCTGTCCCGTGCTCTCTCTCTGTTTGTGTGTGTCGCTCTCCTCTGTGGTGTGTCGCTCTCCCCTCGTACTCTCTGTGTTTCGCTCTCATCTCTTTGTGCGCTTCTCTGTCGTCTCTCTGTGGTGTCGCTCTCTCTCTGTGTCGCTCTCCTGTCTCTCGTGTTCACTCTCTCTCACCCACTCTCTCTCTCTCTCACCCTGTCATCACACTCTGGACCTGATATCTTACTACCCTATATATCTTAACTGCCCTATACCTACCAACCGAATATAACCTATAACTGCTTACTCCCAATCTGACTCAAGCTCACACAGGAGACATCGGAACCCCCCCCTACCCCGAAGACAGGTAAGAAATACCTCACCTCCAACATATAACATTGCGGTAATGAGGTACTGGACTGGGTCAGGTAAGATCACACAACCACACACACACACACGAACAAGGACTAATTGTAGTATAATGTACATAAAAAACTTATGTCAAAACGAATGTTGTTCTTACTAGGATTTATTCACATGTATTTTATTTGATTGTTGTAAAGCGGGCGGGACTGAGCAGGTTGGGGGTGCGGGACTAACGGTGGGTTGGTGGCGGGACTAGGGCGGGGTTGGTGACGGACTAGGTTGGGCGGGACTGGTGGCGAGCAGATTTTTTTGTTCGCCGAGGTAGATTTTTGGGTGATTTGTCGACCACTGTTATTATATATATATATATATATAATATATATATATATATATATATAATATATATATATATAATATATATATCTAAATATATCCGTAAACTCCTTCCAAATATTGTGAATAATTGTCTATATATATATATATTATCATATTATACACATATAATCTATATTATATATATGCAAATACAACTGTATGCTCATCTGCATGTCTTAGGCAGGTCTGCAACCCCGCCTTTCCCCATCATCACCCAGCATACAGCACTTCCACTGCAGCAAGGGATTCTGGGAAATGACATGCAAATGAGCACACAGTGTCACTTTTTGCCTCAAAATCCATTTTTAACATGGTTCCCTATAGGCTTAAGCTTGCTGCATGGTCACAGCTTTGAGCACAGCCAGGGTTAAGGTGCATATATATATATATATATAATTTTTTTACATTATTGTTATAATTTTTTCTATAATAGGTCAAGTACTTTTCTGATGGGTACACTATATCTATTAGGGATGTAAAATGATTATGGATTAATTTGTGTATTAGAATCCCTCCTTAATGAGAATGAGAAAGTGTAGATATACGTTTCCCTGATGAAGCGAGAGAGGACTCGTGAAACACATATGAGGTGGCTACTTGGTTTCTAATTAGTAGAAAACCCCACCACCACCCTGGAGCGATATCACGGTGGTCTGCAGTCATCACCTCCTCAGCCCAGGAGGAGGGAGAAGACTACAGTATAGCGAACTTGCACACCCAGATGTAAGGGTATATTGCTTGTATTATATCATTAATAAAATAGTTTTACAATAACATTGAAAACTGTTTGTACTCATAGGTTTCCTAATGTTTGAATGAAAACCTGTCTGATGATGCCCTGACTGCATCATCCAAATCCAGATATGTAGTCAAATCATTGGGCACACAAATAGAACATTAATTTGTCCTAAAGCATCCTAAGAAAATGTTATTTGGGGAATGTTGTCAAAGCGTTTCTTGATTTGGTTTGTATTTGTTAAGTTTAGACAGAACAACCCTAACATTGGCTTTCAAACTTCTGCTACTGAAAACATCTTCCTAAATGTACCGTCTGGTTAGAAAACAAATGAGAATATATTAGGTTATTATGACTTGTTGAAAATCCAAGCTTGGTTTCAAAGATTTAATTGCAACAAAACAAACCAATTAATCCTACAGAGGGAAGGTCAACACAAATTTAATATTTTGCATATACAAGAAAACAACATTATTTTAGCTCACAAATTGTCATCTGCATTCAACACCTCCTGCTCACTAAAGACATAAATATAGCCAGCACTTCTCATGTTTCCTCTGATCCAAACCGATTTCTCCAGTTTTATTTAACTCTCTACAGTATGTAATGTGTAAAATGTGTTCTTACCTGAACCAAATTCCATCCTTTTAGAGACTCCGCAATGATGGACGTTACAGATGGGCATACTCCTCCAAAAACCATCAAGTGATTGGGGCCATACTTTATTGCATCATAAAACGCTTTCAGTCCTTTTGCATTGTCACACTAGGAGAAAAAATAACACACCATAAATAAAGCAGCAGTGTCTCTTATGGAACAGTTTTGTGACAACCTTTACAAGAAATCTACTAGTTACTAGTACATGTCTTTCTGAGGCTTGTAGTTAACAGTCTTCATATAAGACCTGTCTTTTGAAGTTCGCCTTAGTGATGCAGTCTTGCAGATTTACCATATTGTGGTTAAAACAAACTAACTCCCCCCTCCCCCACACCCTCCTTTTGAACTAGGAAATATGAAAGAGGTAATCATATTCAATTGGTGGATTTATTGAGTGTTTAAAACAGAATTTAGACAAAATATTAAATTAAGTCAAGATCTTGAAGAGATGTGCATTGATATTGTGTACTTTCATTCTTCTTAGGCTGCGTCCATAGAGGTTGGAGCCGCACTTAGCCGCGTGGACACTGAGGCTTGCCTGTTGAAGCATGAGCGATTTCATGCACATGCAGGCGAGCCAGCGTGCTCGATCGGGAGGTGGAGGGAGGCGGGGCAGTGATGTCGCTGGGCCGATGTCACGGCGCCGTGACGTTGACGATGCTGTGCTGTGATTGGATGTTTTCAGCTGACAGCGCACTGAAAAACAGCTTTGCCTGTCGGCTGAAAAATCCAACGCTTCAGCACGCCTGCGGACGCTCGCATGAGCCCCCTCTCAAGACATCCTCATTGAGGATGCCAGGGCTCAGCGTGGAGCGTCCGCACGGCTCAGCTCTGCCTGTCCTTCCATGGACGCAGCCTTAGAAAGAGTTTTAAAAAATTAAGTATATAGTATAGACAGCAGTACTGTAAGTATTAGATTCAACATATTTAAAGATCATATCCTGAAAAGGTGGTGCAAAGGGAACAAAAAGGGGACCCTATTTCCCTTAATACTGTAGTAACAACAAAAGAAAAGATGGTTCCCAGCACTCAAAGTAGCCAGAAATTCCAAGGCAAGATTTTCATGAAAAACAATATTTACTGGTTGAGTAAAATCAGGCAATATGAATAACAAAACCATTGCCAAAAACTTAATGCATATATGGTCAGATAATATGAATAGCAGTGCACATTTGAACAAAGATAAAGAAAATAAACAATATTTATCCACAGGTAGAATGGTGTGAATAAAGCAGCAGAAAATGGATGAATACGAGGGGGAGGCTATGGAAACATAGGGACTAATGGAAAAAGGGACTACCAATAGTGAGGAGTGCAAAAGCCAGTGAAAGGAGAAAAAAATGTATATAGGGGAGGGAAGGGAAGACAAAAAGTAATTAAGGGGCACAATGTTTCGGGGGGTGAATTTATTGTTCATATAATTCTCACAGGACAATTGCCAGTGGTACAGTACTTCCCTAAAAACCCTCAATAATAATATGCTCCACAATATAGTCAAGGTCAAGAAGAAAAAAACATCCAACAGGCTCCAAAATCGCAGTTCAAAGCTAGCAGTATCAGAAATCTCTAACTGGAATTCGCTCAATGCAATTGCAATCCGGGAAGGATTGTTTCAGTCCTTTGAAAGACTTTTCTCTTGAGAGAGTTCCTGGACCTCAGTCCTGGAATAGGAACAAAACGTTGGTGTAGTTAATACGTTTTGTAAATAATTCAAATTAAGCTGTGAGTGCCTAGTATAATTTGTTTTAGATCTAGAATATCAATTGTAGTGCACCCAGGCAAGCTACTATGTTGTATATATGTATGTTTATACAGTACTAGCTTTTGTGCCCGGCTTCTCCCAGGGAATGTAATATTTAATACATCTCCCCCCCACTTCCGGCACATCTACCCGTACCCCCCCCCCCCCCTCTGCTGGCTGCAGTCCGGGGTGAGATTTGTGTCTGTCTGTCTGTGTGTGTATGTGTGTGTGTCTGTCTGTCTGTGTGTGTGTGTCTCCCCCCCCCGCTGCCAGAACAGTGTCTTGCCCCCCCCCCCCACCGCTGGTGGCCCATCTCCCCGCGCTGCTGGACATGTCCAGTCACTTCCGGCACATCTCCCTGCCCCCCCCATTGGTACATCTCCCCTTGCTGCCGGCAAATATTCCATCTCCCCCTCTAGCTGTCACATCTCCCCCCCCTGCTGGTACATCTCCCCCCGCTAGCTGGCACATCTCCACCCCCCCCCCCGCTGGCAAATTTTCCCCACACATCTCACATCACACACACACACAGCCCCGATCCAGGCAAGGACACACCCCATCCCTTAGTAGCCACGTCCCCCACTCCTGCTCTAACATTATTCCTGGACAGCCGAGGGAAACTTAGAATGTCCATAATTTGGGAGGTGAGTCACATTTGAACCTCAAAAAAGTTGCGTTGACCTACAAATCCGCCGCAGAATGTCCAGTCCAAGTTTTGTTGTGCTACGTGGTGCTGTTTGTGAGATATCGATGCTTCGGACATACAAACAAACGGAAAACAGAATCCAACTTAGAATTATAGTATAGATGTGTATATATATATATATATATATATTTATATATATATATACTTAGGTCCGGAAATAATTGGACACTGACACAATTTGCATAATTTTGGCTCTGTACGCCACCACAATGGATTTGAAATGAAACAACTGAGATGCAATAGAAGTGCAGACTTTCAGCTTTAATTCAAGGGGTTGAACAAAAATATTGTATGAAACGTTTAGGAATTGCAACCATTTTCATACACAGTCCCCTTATTTCAGGGGCTCAAAAGTAATTGGACAAATTAACACAATCATAAATAAAATGTTCATTTTTAATACTTTGTCGAGAATCCTTTGCAGGCAATGACTGCTTGAAGTCTGGAACGCATGAACATCACCAACCGCTGGGTTTCCTCCTTTGTGATGCTTTGCCAGGCCTTTACTGCAGCTGTCTTCAGTTGTTGTTTGTTCGTGAGTCTTTCTGCCTTAAGTTTTGTCTTCAGTAAGTGAAATGCATGCTCGATCAGGTTGAGATCAGGTGATTGACTCGGCCATTGCAGAATATTCCACTTCTTTGCCTTAACAAAAACTCCTGGGTTGCTTTCACAGTATGTTTTGGGACATTGTCCATCTGTAAAGTGAAGCGCCGTCCAATCAACTTCCCTGAATTTGGCTGAATCTGAGCAGACAATATATCCCTATACACTTCAGAATTCATCCGGCTGCTTCTGTCTTCTGTCACATCATCAATAAACACTAGTGACCAGTGCCATTGTCAGCCATGCATGCCTATGCCATCACACTGCCTCCACCGTGTTTTACAGATGATGTGGTATGCTTCAGATCATGAGCCGTTCCAAGCCTTCTCCCTACTTTTTTCTTCCCACCATTCTGGTACAGGTTGATCTTAGTTTCATCTGTCCAAAGAATGCTGTTCCGGAACTGGGCTGGCTTTTTTAGATATTGTTTGGCAAAGTCTAATCTGGCCTTTCTATTCTTGAGGCTTATGAATGGTTTGCACCTTGTGGTGAACCCTCTGTATTTGCTCTCGTGAAGTCTTCTCTTTATGGTAGACTTGGATAATGATATGCCTACCTCCTGGAGAGTGTTCTTCACTTAGCTGGATGTTGTGAAGGGGTTTGTCTTTACCATGGAAAGGATCCTACAATCATCCACCACTGTTGTCTTCCATGGACGTCCAGGCCTTTTTGTGTTGCAGAGCTCACCAGTGCGTTCTTTTTTTCTCAGAATGTACCAATTTGTTGATTTGCCCACTCCTAATGTTTCTGCTAGCTCTCTGATGGATTATATATTTTTTGCAGCCTAAGGATGCCCTGTTTCACTTGCATTGAGAGCTCCTTTGACCGCATGTTGTGGGTTCACAGCCAAAGCTTCCAAATGTGAATGCCACACCTGGAATCAACTCCAGACCTTTTACCTGCTTAATTGATGATGAAATAACTAAGGAATAGCCCACACCTGTTGATGAAACAGCGTTTGAGTCAATTGTCCAATTACTTTTGGTCCATTGGAAAAGAGGGAGTTACATATTAAAGAGATGTAATTCCTAAACCCTTTCTCCAATTTGAATGTGAACACCCTCACATTAAAGCTGATAGACTGCACTTTAAGCCCATATTCATTATTTCAACTTGTAACTTGAATGTATTTTGGTACACAGCCGAAATAACAAAACTTGTATCAGTGTCCAAATTTTCCGGACCTATACTGTATATATATATAGATATATATAGTAGTATGTATATATATATAATATATATATCTAATATATATATATATATTATTATATCATAAATATATATATATATATATATATACACACACAGAATATATACGTTACACAACTTTTTTACATTTAAGTGTGAAAATATTAATAGTGCAATTTTTTTTAATGGACTCTTCTTTTGATACCTTGTTTTAACTTGAAAGGATTGTATAACAGTAGTACTACCTACTCAAAGGTCATGAAGAAATGAAATACTGTCATTCATTAGCGGTATGGTATGGGACATGAATGGAATATCATATAAAATATGAAATTAAATTAATGGGATATCATATTACGTATATCATATTTAATGAATGGGTTATCAAAGCATATCATAAAAATGAAATAAATGGGATATTGTATCATAAAATATGAAATTAAATGAATGGGATATCATATCATATGAAATTAATCGGATGTCATATCACAGACTGGATTAATGGTAGTCATCAATGAATGAGTATTCTGTTCTGAATTTTAAAATGTTTTTCTTCTGTTTATTGGCTGATCTGAACCTTAAATAATGTTATAAACATTGTGATGACGTCAGACGCCAATCAGGAAGTGCAGGGGTTGTAGCCGCTGCCCTGAATGTTTCACAGGTGGTGGAAGTGGGTAAGTGATTAAACTCCTAGGGGTATTTATATGTGCTTTTTCTCAATGTTAATAGAGGTGTAGGGTCTAAGGAAAGGGTGCTTGTCCGCTGAAACGTCCCGTTTGCTCCTGCTCTTCTTATGGATTAAAAACAGAGTACGTTGTTTACAGTTCTGATTCCTGTGTGGTTCCTTCACAACAATTACTACTTGCAATATTATAAACATAATATAAACAAAATGCAAGAATATGGCATGTGTATAACCATCATTATGGAGCTTATATGTGAAATTGATATTAATTGATGGACAAAATGCTGCAAGGTCCCAAAGTTTATTTAATACAGGCAGTCCTCGGTTATCCGACACAATGCGTTACTCAAAATGGCGTTGGATAGTGAAACGTTGTAAAGCGAAACACGTTTTCCCATAGGAACACTGTTTAAATGAAAGGTTCCGTTCCTGAAGGCATTTTTATTGCTAAAATACACAAAATATTTTACGTAGACAAAAGATATGCAGCACACACATAAATTATATAGTGCATATACTGTATTATATATATAATATAACATAATATATAATATAATATAAAAATATATTATATAGTATAATATATATATATTATATACACATAAACAACTTTGCAAAGCATAGCAAGAGCGCTGGATAAGCCGTTTTGGCGTTGTACAAATTAATATAGGTATGCATTGCATAGCATTGGATAAGCCATTCTTTGTAAAACGAAGCGTTGTAAAACGAGGACTGCCTGTAGTGATTACATTAAGAAAATAAGTTTCTGTGATCATTGTGAAAAGTGCTGAAGGCTTTCATAAAAAATATCATCCCGTCCCACAAAAATGAAATATGTATGTGTGCGTGTGTATGTGTGTACGTTATATTTCACCCATACAGCCGGGTTGGAAAAGGAGACAAAGCAAAGGTAGATGATCAAAAGTAGCGTATTGTAATCAAAAAATTAACCATCCAAACTTTTGATCACCTACTGTACTTTTGCTGTGTCTCCTTCTCCAAACCGGTGGTTTGGGTGAAGTTTAACCATTTATTTCACCTATTATATGTGCACTCACCATGTTTGGCCTACTGTATGTGATATACATACACACAATATTCAGGTACAGTTGTGTATTCTGAGACAAATCTTTTTAAGATAATTAAAGATACTGACAAGGGACAAGTGAACATGTGAATGTCAGTTAGGCAGGTGAAGGCTTTAACGAATGCACAAACTGTAGAGATGGGTAAAACTGCTCAGGCTCACTTGGAGAATGAGAGAAAATTACAGAATAAAGGCTATAGTTAAAGTTAAAAAAATGAAAGCCTAAATTACAAATAAAAACAATAAAAAATAAACAAAGTCAGGTGTGTGCCCTTTAGCCAAAAAACAAACAACCCCTGTATTTCTGTCAATGCATAGCAGGCCTGAGTTCAAAAAGTATTGAGTTTAAAGCATGGATCGATTTATTCTGGGGAGATATTAGAAACAGAGCAATGAATTAAATATAGCAACTGATTGAACTAATAAACCAGATGCATAGAATCAAATGTTACAGTTTAATTATAAATCAAATCCCACTTGGAGGCATTTTCTTCGTAGCCCTCAATTCACAGTTAGGGATGTGTTAATATAGGAGTACTAGAGGTAAATAAAGGTACCACAATTAGCATGTTGTATTAGCGCATGTAGCTATGGATATTATAATCCCATGTATGAACTTCTGCATCATTTATACATTAGTTGCAGCATTTCCTAGTGCTTATCTGTCTTCAGTGGCTTTAGTGTCTTTAATGGCCATGAAAAAACACCAGTAACTAAACAAGTAAGTATACTGGGATCCTGGCTAACTCCAGAGATAAGTGTTTCAGTTCCAGAGGAAACCATGGATTGAATTATGTAAAAAAAAAAAATAGCTAAATTGGGTACAATTAATGCTTTAAACTCTGTAGTACAGTAGTTGTTGTAGTTGTTAGCAGGAATTAAGAAGTCATACATAATCTTAGCACGCTTAAAGCCCAGATCCACAATATTATATATGTATATAGTGTAGTAATTGGTGTCAATTGGAGTGCTACTGGGAAAGTGACCGCAAATATACAACAGTAAACAAAGAAGCCAGAATGCACATCCAATATGACAAATTATTTAGTTAATTACTATATATTTTTTCTTCTCATGAGTATGGGTCATTAAGTTCAATCCTTTACCCAAAGTATTTCAAGGTAGACTATCTATCAGCAGATCCTACACAATCTTTTTATATTGTGTCATTTGTATTTCTTACACTGCATAGAGAAAAAAGGAAACATAATAATAATACAGCTCAACCCCGTTATAGCTCTATCCGCTATAACGCGGATCGCTTATAACGCGGTTTGAGCGTGGACCCAAAATTAAAAAAAATTAAAAAATAAATATATATATATATATATATATATATATATATATAACAAAAAGAGCTGTGATACCAGCGCTGGAATACTCGAAACTCCATCACACCAAAAATTGAAGTTTCAGCTTTTCAAAAGTATCTGTGGCTACAGGTATTGAAAGCAGTATTGTTCAATGTCTCTTGTACCAGTAAGAATACAAAGAAGAACAATAGTGTCAAATTAACATAGGTCAATCATGGAGTGTAGAGAAAAGATTTCCCCATTGACAAAATAAAATAAAGCTTCTTTATACAGGATTGTAACCCTCCCTTCCCGAACTCCTAGGGAGGTTTACACATCAGATAGTCTCTAGATTTTGCTTGTACAGTGTATTACCTTGTCAGGGTGTTGGGTTTATGTTGCAGCTGCTATTGAGGTAGAACGGATGGGCACCAGGAACTTTATAGTACAAACAGGACAGGCTTATTACAGAGCTGGTGAATAAACATTCTCCCTAGATTCATTCACTGCATTCCGGAGAGGTACAGTTTTAGGATATTTTAACTAGGAACTGTACTATAGACATACAAGATAGAGTATTCTTTCTGTTACATGCTCTCCAAATACTTTCGTGATGTGGCCCCTTTATAACTTTGGCCCAAACAGTCCTTTGTTACTCTCTCTTACTCTGACCATGCATTTGGGTTAGTGCTTCAGTGCTAGGATGGCAGAAGGGGTCCCTTCTCCATGGGCCCTACTTATGCTCCCTGGGATATTACAGAGAGAGTGTATACAGGGCTACTATCTAATATTGTTCCAGGCGAGTCCAGGGCTACTATTTGTATAGCACCTACTGTAGGGGACACAGGCCTCCCTGGCGCCTGTACTTATCTCCTTCAGGCTAAGGATCCTAACTTCAAGGACACTTCCTTATCTATTAAAACAACAAAGGGACGCCTACCCTATTTTACTACTACATAAATATGTACTTACATATTTACATGTGACTCCCCCCTCCTCTGGCTATCCTCCTGGGATCTCTTCCTATTTATACTTTCTCTTCTATCTCCCTGTTTCTAGATAAAAAAAGGGGCGGAGCTAGCCTGTGCCTTTTCAGCTAATGGCAGAAGCAAGGTGTGGCCAGACCCCTGTCTGGACACTTGCAAATACTGTCCAAAGAAGCAGGTGCCCTTTAAACCCTTACACCATATGTTAATTAAGGTGGGGTTACATAACAAAATTAGAGCCAAGAATGGGTGGCTACAACCTAAATGTTATTATAACGATCTAGTGCTGTATATTCAATTGTTTTTAGGGGTGTTAAAAAGTATTGCTATTTCATGGTTGTTTATAAACTACGGTCTACATGCAACCTTTGAAATGTAATACGTATTTTGCAGAGATTGCTATTCACTCATGTTCCTTATGAAAATGCAATATACAAATGCTGGGGGAAAAAAAAAAAAAGACTGTCTTACTCCAGATCAATTAAAAATAAATATAGATCTAACATAAATCAAAAGGTTGAACTCATGCAAATGTCCTTTTCTAGCGTCAACAATTACTGTGTATTATATTACCAACATAACCAAAGCAAAGATCTTGGAGTCACTGTAGACAAGAACTGTTACAAAAACTAATATTTAAAGCACTGCAGTGGTAGTTTGGGTAATTAGGCTGTTATGAAGACTTATTCAAAGCCTGGGAACTTTAAATAGAAAAGTGAACAAAAAGTTGTTGAGATTTAAAATGGACTTATATCGATTTCAAATTAAATATTTATTAATGCTAAAATAGATAACTGTTACAGATGTAGATGGGGTTGTCGCACCCACTGGCGTGCAGCTGATTCAATTGATGGCGGCTTCTACTGCTGGTGTGTTATGCCTGCAGAAAGCACCAAAGGGTATGATGATGACAGCTACATCGGTTATATTTATACTAAAGAATGTTATTATACAGTATTCTAGTGTGACTAAAGATAATGTCATTTATAAAATTTATGGTGCAATCACATGTACTGTAAATAAAAATTGCTGTGAAAAGAGAAGTATTGCACTCTGGCAGTGAGATAATTAAAAGAGCTGAGTCATCCATGGAAGATTTTAAATCCATGGATATGATATTAATGGTTATTTTGCCGCTTCCAGTGAAAGTCTACACTGCAGAAAGTGTACAGTACACAGGATGGTGCCAAGGAATTCAGCAAAAAGGTCTACTTTTCACCTTATATAATGGTTTTAATGTTGCTACTGCTTGCACCTTTCTCTGTGTACTTCGTATGAATAGATTTTCAATGTAGAAGTTGGGTGGGGGGGGGGAGGGGGGGTTGTGTACTGAAAACCCTCCTTAACAGGAGTTGTGTATCGGTATGTACAGTACAGTAAAATATGTCTACATTTAAATAAGAATAGTAGGTTTGCAAGCTCGAAATGCAAACGTCGAAATTCGTTCGGATGTCAAACAAATTCCAAGTAAAATACGAGCCGAAACCTGGAACTTTGAAAAAACTCGTTGCACATATGCACAAAAGTTCAACTCTGATTAAAAGTTGCCCACATTTGACATATTTTGTCATACATTTTTACAGATCCAAAACCAAAAAAATCAAGCTCTGACAAAACAAAGACATTTTTTTTGAGAACCAAAAACACCCAGTGAAGTTCTTAAACCTATTCTTTGGCATTATATATCTAGTACGGTATGTAAACTGAAAAATCTCTACTGAAATATACAGTAGTGGTATGGAATTTTCTTTTTTTAAATGAATTAAGGGAACATTTAAATGGTGTGCTGTGTGGATTTGAAATTATGGATACTTTTGGGAAGTACTTAATACTAAAAATCAGTTTAATTAATAATGAGGAATTATTATAAATATAGGGCAAATGTGGAAAAAAATGAAAAAAAAAAAACTCACTTGGGCATTATTGTGAGAAACAACCACTCATTTTCCCATAAAGGATGAATTGAAAGTGTGGGTTTATTATCTTGATAAAGCATCTATCATGTAAACATACAATATTGTAATCCATTACATGGAAACAAAGAATTTGACAGCAGATAAACACCTGGCCCACCTAATTTCCCATTTTCCTGTAAGTACTGCACTTCCTCACATTTCCTTGGAACCAACCAACCTACCGACTTCAGTGCATTACCCTCTTGTCCTAGCACTTCTTTCCCTGTAATATGCTTCCTTGACCTAGTCGAAACCAAGTTAATATACAATATTTAAAGCTTCTGCATCCCCCTCTCCGTTCTCTTCTCAAAGCTGCACAGTTTACAACCTCTCTGCAAGTGTTCTGTTGAGATTCCTCTTTTTCTGAAGCTGCAAAAGTATTTAGGACAAACATATATTTTTCTATGGTCAGATAGAAAAGCTTTATCACAATAGCTTTCGCCCCCCCAACATTCTGCAGCTTTAGGAAGACATTTTAAGCAACTTTTGCAAAGAAAGCAGGTACAAGTTTCCTCACCTCTGATACATATATATTTTTCAATACTAAGTAGTGTCATGCAAAAATCTGAACACTGAGATGGACAAAAGTCATTAATGTGTCGTGACTTGGAAGTAACAAAATTTCCTGTTAGTAATTTGCCAAAAACATTGGAAAGCAAAATTATTTTATTAGTGTGGACAAATCGGAAAAGACCGTCATGGTCTAGTGCCTAACCAAACCCAAGCACCTACTTCTGTTTTGTTTATCAAGGCTTCAAAAACTAAGGCCACTATAATATCTGCTTTTCCATAAAGCAAACACCCCACAGTGTGCAAATCAGTCACAGGAATGTACTCACCTGTGGGGACATCATTTCTCACAGCCAGATCATTCATAAATGATTATAAATCAAAATCCTCAATGGAATGTTTAAACGCACCCAAGAACGGAAACATTGAACTCGAATGATAAGACTCTTTGACACAAAACCAAAGGAATACATGCAGACATGGGTTTTTCTCACACCTATCAAAATTTTGAGATATCCTGCTTGCCCCTATTCTATCCACACGTTATCTCCCGTTTCCCACAGCATCCCTTCCCCTCCCACACCTTTCCTTGTCACCCTCCCTGGCTTCAAACACTTTTAACACCCTACCTTACAGTATCTACAGTACATATCTGGTTTTTTTCTCTCTACACTGTTTTAGCCATAGATTCCTTTGTATATCAGGATTGCTTGACCTGAAGAAGAGGGAGAACTCTCGAAAGCTGTCCATGACATAAATTGTTAGTCCAATAAAAAGGTATCACCTAAACTGAAGAAACTCCTTATTCTGCACTATATATAGTATATAGATATATTATATATATATATATATATATATAGAAATATATAAATATG
>WSYH01011090.1:0-21677 GCA_036426205.1 Ascaphus truei
ATATATATATATATATTATATATAATATAATATATATATAAATATTTAAAAATACAATTGTGTTGTGTAGTTGTGTGTGATATATTATATATATATCTATATATATACTATTAGATATCCTATTATATATATATATATAGATATATATATAGATGCAAACAGGCTCTGGTGTAGGGTATCGCTTCATGACAGTGTTTGTATCACTTTTGTTTTATTGAAACAAAATACTGGACATGCCAAATGATAACGCCAATGTCTAGGCAATGACAAGATTTTCAACTGAGTTAAACCAGATGTGCTCCCAAAATGGGTATTGTTCAGTTGGTGGGGAGGGGGAAGGTCTAAGGGGGGAGGGGCGGGGAAGACATACTGGGGGGGGGAGTGTGTGGGGAGGAGGGGGGAACTATGTTTCATCCTCCATTTTCCCTCAGTTACGAGACGGCCTATGCAGGCCTGTCATAGAGGTGCCGCTCCAGGGGTCCCAGGTATTCCGAAACTGTGGCATGTTTTATTGAGCAGGCTGTAAAGTTTTATCATGGGCCATGACCTCGTCTTATTCTTATCAACACAGTGGTCTTGCTGGGGCTTGGTGTTGTGTTTCCACGACATGCGACTTGAGCTTCTGGCTCTGCGGGTTTAGGTAGCTGATATCGGCTATCAGGGGGGGTTGCCAGGTCGTTCTATTAAGGTTTGTCAAGCACGAAGGTCAAGGGGGTCCAGGGGGAAAAGAAAGACCCGTAGTTTCTGTCGAAGCTTCTGGATCTTGTCCAGTACCTCTGAATCTCCGGACAGATGCCCAACAAATGTGTCCCATGTTCCCCATTTTGAGACACATCCCCTCCAGCAACAGGTCAGGAAGTGCCGGGGAAGATATGCCAGCCTAGGGGGTCAGGTACCACATGGAATAGTAGTTTTATATATGTCGTCTTTGTCAGTACAGATTGAGGTGTTCTTTGTGGCCCAACTCCCAGATAATCCCCAACACGTCCCATATATATCTGTACTATGAGGGTCACTCCTGACCATTTTGCATTATATTGTGGAGATTGGGGAGCTGGTGTTTGCCGACCACATCCCCCTGATAGATCTTGCAGATCAGACATCTCGTGGTAGGAGCCCTAGGAGCCCTTGCTGCAAATGATTCAAACCGGGTTAGTGGGGGGGAAATTTAGCGTCTTGGGGTAGGGATTAGAAGGATAGGGCCGAATTTGCAAAAATTTGAACCGATGGAGACCTTGGGTTTGGGTTTGGTAGCGGAGTCTTGGAAGGAGAGGATCTGAGTATCGTTTTCAGTAGGATTGGCAATCAGCCTATTCCTAGACCTTGGGCGATTGGCGTCGAATTTCGAATGTTTTTTGGGCACCAAGAGACAGGAAAGTGTGTGGTTGTCCAAAAGATGGGGGTGGGGTTACGTGAGATGGCGTAGCTAGCAGGCCATTTTCCCTTGTTATTGAGCCAGGACATCCATGTGCATATCATTGCCCCCAGGAGCGAATCGCAGGTGTGACCTCAACATCCCTTCCCAAAGTGTAGCCCAGCGATGGGCTGGAGGGTGGCAGGTTGCAAGCATGATGTGTGTGTATGCGATCGCTACGCCGAGCATGGTGGAGGGCCGGGTCGTAGTTGCCAAACCACAGCCTGCTTCAAACTGGATCCGCCGAATAGTATCTGATCACGTCGGGGACCCCCCACACCTCCTCTTGTCTTGGGGGACCAATTACAAGACCTTAGGTACTCTGCCGTTTATCATTCCAACGAATTGGAACCTAAGCGGCCGGATATGTTGCAGGTGCTGCAATTGGGACGGGGACAGGGAGTGTTTGGAAGAAATAAAGAAGTCTCGCGCAGGACATTAATTTTTTATTGATGTATTCTTCTAAACAGGAAAATGGAGCTTTTTCCATTTCTCCAGGTCTTGTTTTGATTTGTCAAACAAGGGGGGGTAGTTGGATGTATAGGGAGCTATAGGTGCTTGACGATTCTAAATCTAGGAATTTACATATGGGCGTGCTCAGCGAGATTAAGTTGCTGGTAGGGAGTCTCCATTCCTGTCTAATAGGGATTACGTTTAGAAGATTATGAGTGTACAAGTTGATGACCTGTAGTCAGATTAACAGTGCCGAATTGGGATAGCACTCCTTGGAGATGGGGGACGGGAGACGAGGAGAAGTAGCGGGGTCGCTGCAGGGTCAGGACACAAATCAGAAAAAAAGAGATTGTATTCTGTTTCGCCAGATTGCTAAACCTTAATGCTCTGATCTCACTAATTGTGGAGGCAGGGCTAGTGGTTCAATTGTAGGCGTCGTGAATTAACAGAGGGGAATAGGGTGGGGCACCGGCCTGTTTCATTTCTGATCTTAATGGGGTCGAAAACAGCCCCATGAAATTTTTACATGGTGTTGGGTTTTGGTAGTTAGAGGGCATCTAACCCCCTGCAGGAGGGGCACGGAATCCAATTAAGCATAGTTTGATTAGGCAGGACCATTTGCTTCTGTCAAACGCTTTTATGCGTCAAGACTTAAGGATTCACGCTCTGGTTCCGTGAGGCGCACATGGTCTAATTATTCTCCACCAATGTTGCGGGCGTTGTCAGAGTCCTGTTTTCTACCGGACACAAATCTACTTGATCTATATGAATGAGCGTGGGAGAATTGGGTTTGAGCCTCTGTTTGCCAAGATCTGCTATAGAGTTTTAGTCGTATTCAGAAGGGAGATGGAGATTGGCCCGATATAGTTGCACACAAAGGAGAGGGTATCTACCCTCCTTGTGATAATTGCAGGTGGCAGCTGGGAGAGTGATGTAGAGGGATCGGTTCCCATTGCAGGTAAAAGGTTTTGAAATATTCTAAGAGGTTAGAGGGAGAGAATCGGCCACGAAGGTTTTAATAATAAGCGTTGGTTAATACCCGACCGGCCGGGGGTTTTAGCATTATTTAAGGGAACCAAAAGCTCCATGATAGTTCCTCTGCGGAGATTTCTTTATTTAGATTGTCTAGTTCCCGTGTTCGGAGAGGGGATGGGGAGGTTACAGTGCTCCAGCGTATGTTGTAATGGTCCGAGGGATGTAGGGGGCATGGTTAGGGGGTGTGTAAGTGTAGATGTCCAATAAAAATCGCCAAATTCCGCGTTATCTCTTTCTCCATATAGTGAATTTGCACCGTTTTTAGTGAAGAGTTTGAGATGATTTGTGATTTAACTTGGGTGCTCTGAAGTTAGTGGCTCAAGAGTTTCTCGGCCTTGTTGCCCGTGGGTCTCAGAATAATTTAGTCGAGTTTGTTTCTGGACCATCTCAGGGCTCGATCTACCTTTCGAGTGGGTTGTTTGAGGGACTGCTCATTTTGGTTTTTAGTTGTTGAATATTTTTTTGGGGAAGGTTTGGTATTTATGTGTTGTTAAAGTGGAGTGCAAATCTTCTCTGTAAGGGTCTTTGTGAAAGCTTCTGAGTTTGTTTTTCTATGGACCGCGCCTGAGATTAGTCGTCCACGGATTGAAGGCGTTAGGGGCCTACACATGCATCTTGGGCCGAGACTGACCCTTTTTAATTTGAAAAAAGATTTTTAAGAGCGGGTTTGTTCTCTGTTTTTAATCTAACATCTCTGTTTCTGGTGCAGTGGTAGCAGGGAGTCGTTAGCTTCCACGTGTACCTGGCGTTATTCTTTTACCAAGGGCCAGAGAGGCGATGAGTTCAAAGGTGGGGCGCGTGTGTCAGACCAGGTGATTTGGGCCTACGGTATATTGAGTTGGGAGGATGCCGTTGGAGGATGTGCTGGTGATAGAAAAAGTGATCCTCGAGAGGACTGATGGGGGAGAAGACGAGGTATGTCCCTTTGGACCCTGGTGCTGTGCACCTCCATAGTCCTGTGAGGATAATTCTGCATTATGTCCCTAAATTTTTGGCTCTTTTGAAGGCTGGAGTATGTGGGAGAGTAGCTGGAAAAGCAGGGGGGAGGGATGCATAGGGGGTTGTCGACCTAGTCTCTGCGGCGTGGGGGAGGCACCATGTTAAAGGTCCCATCCGATAAGTAGGGGAAGAGAGGGCCTGTTGCCAACAGTGAGTCAAGTAGTCGTGGAGGAACAAGGGTTTTGGCTTTATAGGGGCGTAGTAGAGGTTGGCCCAATGGTATTGGGGGAGCCCGAACGGGTTTGGCCTTGCAGTATTAAGAAACGACTCCGTGCTGGATCCAGATGAGTTTGCGTGAGGAAGAAGGGGACATTATTCCCTTTACCCTACTTTTTTGGATTGGGGAAGATCGCAAAAATGCTCGGGGGGTTGGGGGTAAAATACGTTTTTGAATGCGGGTGTGGTGGCCAGGGGAGTTATATGGGTTTTGGAGAAAGTGCTGTCTCCTTTGATTTTTTTATTTAAACTCTATAAAGTGCAGTTTTCTTTTTTGGCCTGAGTTGAGACTGAACGTGAGCGATATAATTTTTTAAGCAGAATTTGGAGTCTAGAAGCTTTTTTATCGGAGCATAAGCTCTGAGGCTCTTGGATTTCCCATGACAAGAGCGGGGGACCTGGGGCCCCTGAGGATGTCGGGGGTGAGGGTGGGGAGGACGATGAAAGGCGGGCAACAGTTATTGGAGGCTGGTTGGAATCTGGTGAGCATCAAAAAAGGAGTGTCGAGTGACACAATCTGTCCTAGGGGTGAAAAGGGTTTTAGGGGGGGGAGTGGGCGGGTACTCTGGAAAACGAAATGGAGGACAAGGAGGGTGAAGGTAAGCGGGCCTGGTTACACGAGGCCCTGAAATAAGAATAAAACCGTTACTCATGGGAACGATGTAAGGTCCAGGGGTTGATGTTGAAGCCACAACGGGGAGACTTGGAGACACAGAACATGGAATGGGAAAAAACCCGTCGAGGGTTCGAGGCGCACTTATTGTTAAACAGTAACAGTAAAACCGCTACAGAAACACTTTGAAAGGTGAGGTGTGTAGAATAGAACAACAATTCTAAAAACAGCTTTGGTGAGTCCCTGGAATGTTGCGTATGGACCATGGACCTGAACATGGTGAGGAGGGGGAGGAGGAAGGGATGGGGGGAGGGGACAGGGGAAGGGGTTGGGAGGAGGGGTGGACGAGCATGGGGGAGAGGCAGGGTTGCTTGGGCTTGGGGGGGGACGAGGGAGGGTGGAAAAGAGTGCGGGGGGGGGTAAGGACCGGGGAGGGGGGGTGAGGAAGTAAGGTGACTCTGAGTAGGATACTGTCTAGGATGTGGCTAGTTCTAGTTGGTGACGGGGGTGGAGGGGGACGGGCCAGGGAGAGTGAAGGATGGTGGGGGGGAAGCTTGAATGAAATGGGGGGTTTTAGGGTGGGGAAGAAAAAAAGGTGGTGCGGGGGAGGAGGGGGGGCGGGGAGGGAACGGGGAGGAAGGCATGTGAGTTTGATTATTAGTGTAAGGAGATATTTTGGGATTGCTTTCTACAGTTGGAAAATGAGTTGATGTTAATTCACAGTTATGGGGAACCTAGATGACCATACTGGACCATATTAAATTCAGAACCAAAAATTATATTTCTTTTGAGGCTCGGTACGTCACTGTTTATATCTGACCAACAGCAGGGTGGGGGGGTGCGTGAAGGGTCACGGTTGGGCGGGTGGGAAGGGGGTGGGTGGGCAGCGAGTAAAGTGGGGGGGATGAGAGAGGTGGGTGTGGCTGGGGGGAGTGGGAGAAGAGGGGTGGGGGGAGTGGAGAGGTGAGGGGGTGGGGGGAAAGAGAGGGGGTGGGGGGGGAAGGAGGGGGGAGGGGCGTGTGGGGATGTGGAGATGGGGGCTGATGGGACAGATGATGGAGGAGGAAAGGCGGGGGCGGGGGGGGGGGAGGGCGGAGGGAGGGGGAGACAAGGAGGGGGCAACGGTCTGAAGAGGGGCGGAGGGGGGCGGGGCGGGGGAGGGGTGTGGGGGGATGGTCGGATGCTGGGATGGTGGTGTCTAGGGTCAACGGATGTAGGTAGTGGGGGGGGACAGGTGGGGTGGAAACGGGGCGGGTAGCAGGGTCGCTGATGTTTGTGGTCCTGCGCCGAGCGTGAGGAGCCCTGCAACCTGAGGAAGGGCGTCGGGGGACCCGAGAACTGGTTAAGCGACGGGGGCGAGCGCCGGGAAACGGACATCTGTGGGGCGATGTCCGAATGCGGAGGTGGGGAATGGGGGGGAGGGCAAGGAGGGGGAAAGGGTGGTGGCATGTGAAAGTGGAGGAGGTCAAGGAGGAACAGAGGGGGAAGGGGGGGAAGAAGGAGAGGGAAGGGGCCGAGTTGTTGACGTGGAGGTGGGGGAGGAAGGGGGGAGGGAGGGGGGGCTGAAAGGGTGGAAAGAAGGTGGGGGGAGGTGGGTGGGGGGAGGGGCGGGTTGGAGGGGTGGCGATGAAGGGGGGAGGGTGCGACCGGGGGAGGGGGGGAGATGGGAGAAGGGCGGAGGGAGGGGGAGGAGGGGACGGGGGAGGGGGGGCGAGGAGGGGAAGGAGAGAGGGGTGGAGGAGGGAGGTGCGGGGAGGGAGGAGTGGGAGGAGGGCGGGATGGGAGAGTAGGGAGGGCGAGGAGGGGAGGGGAGGGGGAGAGAGGAAAGGGAGGGCGGGGGAGGGGCAGGGAGGAGGGGGGAGAGGGACGAGCGGGAGGTGGGGGTTGGTCGAGGGTTGTTTATTGGCAGGGGCGTTTGTACTGGCTGGGGATGGGGTAGGACGGGGGCGGCTGACAGGCTCTGGTTGTCAGTTTGGACATTATGTTCAGTAGGTCTGTCTCTGGTCTCAGAGGAGTGAGAGGGTAGGACGGGCGCCAGGTCCAGAGTACTTGCCGGTTCTGCCCGATCGAGGAAAGACGGCCGGGAGGCTGTGATGACCCACACGGTTGGTGTTCAGTGCTGATTCGGCTCCACTTCTTCTTCTCGAACGGTGGAAGGGAAGCTGGGTGGGGGGGAGCCCCGGTTGGTTATCGGAGCGAGTATGAGGCGCGCTGACCATAGAGTCGAGGAGTTGGGGAGACTATGATTCCTATGCGTTGCGGAGGGGGCTATGGGCTGTTTATCTGCTACTTCTCTGTGTCAGACTTAGAGGGCCCTCTGCTGTTTCGGTCATATTAGGTGGGGTGAGCCCCTCCACGTTTGAGGAAAGAGGGGGGTTCTTTGCTTCTGGAGCCGGTATGATGCGCGGGCCATTTATCGAATGATCAAGTCTGAATGGGGCAGCCCCAGCGGTTAGGTGATGTATGGTCCATTTTAGAATGTAATGGGGCTTCATCTTCCTTCTCCCATGTGCACGGACGCCTCGGACAGGTCGCTGTTATCTGGATATCTGTTATTCTATGTGGAGGTATATGCTTTTCTGCTCGCGGATATGATTCTTTCTGTGGCGGAGAGTACATCGTGAAATGTAATAATAAATACTTGCTACGGTTTGGATCAGGGATTCGGGCCTAGCATCGGTGCGCTAGTCCATTTGATATCGTGCTCCGTCAAGTTGGGACAGGGACCGAACAGATGCTGCGGTAGTTGGCGGAGCTCAGGACTGTGACTTCGTTCCGGTATATTCTTTATCCGGAGGTTCTGCTGCTGGTTCCGGTGTTGTGTCTCGGGGGGAGTTCTTTTAATAGCTGCAATGACCCAATGTCCCAAGTGTGGATTCTACCTCTATCCGGCTGATGCATTTGCGATCCTCTACATATATCTGATCTTGTGTCTAGCTTGTCAGTGCGTTCGTGAGGGCGTGATATCTGCGCCTGGCAGCATTACGTCTTCCTGGACTCCTGTTTGGGAGGAAAAAGAGGCATCGAAGTGATTGTTGGTTGTATTTAGATGATTGAAAAAGTTCGTTTACAGCAGCTACTGGGCTCTTTACCTGGAAGTGTTGATGCCTATCTGTTCTTTTTGTGCTCTAGTGTTTGAGGGTCTCCTCCACATCCAAATGTGGCTTCCACGGAAGACTCCTGACGGCCGATACCAAGGTCAGCAAAGAGAAAAAACACAAAGCGCACCGAAGATGAGAGATGTCACTATGGATGAAGAGAACAAAGAGTAGGGAGTGATCCAAGACCATACTAATTGACTGAAGTGTTTAAATACCTAAGTGAGGTAATCCAAATGGTGGGTGCCAAGAAAATGTGAATGAAGGTGAATCCAGAAAACAGGAAAGGGAAATACAAAATGGATGTGCCCCCTACAATAGAATTCCTAACTGGCGCGACGCAACAGCCCCCCAAGTGTAAAAATAGCTTTGTACTCGAAGTTTCCGTAAGACGAAGTATTTACGCAACGTAATGTGTGATGTGGATCGTAAAGAAAAGAGTAATGATGAGAATGCAGAGCTATCACACGCAAAAGAAAGAGCTGATACGTGAAGTGTTATTATTTCATCGTATCTCAGTATAGTACCGAATAACACTCCTGGTGGGTTGAGAAGACAGGGATGGCTTGAGTGGGTATTAGAACCTACTGGGAGGAACGTTAAAGACCATCGTCATTGAATTGTCTATAGAATTACTGCAGGGAGTGGCAAAGATTGGAATAATCCTACTATTGTAGATTATTATCACACTCCCCTGCACCTTCACCTAGCGATTATTGGGATGTGCGTGAGACATGTGATGGTATATCGCGTGGTGAGTCATGAGAGCCCTAACCACCACCCGCCTGGTCTGGGTTGAAGTACAAGCAAAGCCGATGTGAAGACGACCTCGCGAACATAAGTGCCAGGATAGCAAGGCCCAGATGACTATGTAAATTTAAAGTAAAAAACATAACTCATATGCTCACAAGTTTCACACCGCCGGATACTGCCCAACCACTTACATGTAAAAACAGCGTCGAAAGTAGGATTTGAATGACAACAGTTGCGCGGCGCCACTCACCTTGAGTATATCTGATATGAAGCAGATCCGAAGAGTACATGCACTTGGTTGTAAAAGTCAGGGTGCGACGCCAGAGGGGGTTACTACGACTACTATAGGCCACGCACCTGGGTCATTACCAGCATCCCGCACCAATGGATGTATTAACGTAGGTGACGGGGATTAGGAGATGATAATAAATCAATGGACCGGTTGCGATGGTATACTATGGATTTATACCTTTACTGCATTCGCGGCAGCAACACATTACTTATGAGGTAATTAGTTTTAAGGAATTTTAAAAGCTATAAATTTTTAGCGAACTTGCGGTCGAGCATGGTGCCCATGTGAGTGAGATTCTGTTTAGGGGAGCACCTGCGTTGTGCGATGGTTTCCCGATCTTGGTCGATGTTGTTTCTGACTGGCAGAGGGGTCATAGAATGTATTATTCACAAAACTAAAACATAGTAATACCTTACATGTCACAGCATTCTTAATAATACGCGCGATTCGACTGTTAATGATCTGAAAGGAGAGTAGGGCATCAGCATGGGAAGAGTAGAAAGGGACAGTCTCAGTCTTGGAGCTGTCAGGTCCCGCGTGGGGCTGTCGTACGGTTGTGTTCTATCCTCGCGTGGGTTTCGTGGTGGGGAGGGTATACGGTAGGCGCGCAGGCGAACCGGAGCCTCTATAGGTGTCCTATGATGCCGGTCGTTTGTTAGCGTAGGAGAGTAACCGAGCGGGGAGGCACGGAATAAAGATACCAATGGATGTGTCCTGGTTAGGGGGAATGAAAAACCGCCAGCCAACAATGGGTCGGGCGAGCGTGTTTTCTGCTTACCGAAAGGTAGGACTTCTTGGCAGGCTTTAGGTGATGAAGATGGCGGGTTCTACCCACTACCAGGAGCACATCCAAGTGTTCGTTTATGTACCGTTCCGATGCTTCACTGAGAACCAGAAACGGAAGGTCTCTATAAGGACACCTTAGCGGGCTAGGGTTCCTGCGCACGCTATACTCCCCCCCCGTGCCACACCGTGGATGATCGGATGACACCCCAACGGAGACAGCACCGAGCGCCCGGGACTGATCCTGGTCCTAAGGGGGGGGGGGGAGGGGGGGGGGACTGAGGACTGCCCTTTCACTCGCCATTGATGCCCTACTGCTTTTGATGTCACCGTTCCGATCGGGGACACTTAACGGAATTAGGGGTTACCTTGTACGATTCTTCCTATGTTTGTTGTGTCGCCGGTAGATCCATATGCAATCTCTCAGTACTGGTGCGCTTTGATGTGTTCTTTGCTCTTTTGGGTTTTGTTCCAAAAATTTTTTTATAGGCAGGTTAAACACTGCCCTGTGATGGGGTACGAGTAATAAAACAACTATGTCAGCCCTATGTACATCTTTGTCTATTTTCCTTGACGATAACAGACAAGAAAAGGCTCAAGGCTCCCTGATCATAAGTGAAGTCATAGGGGAGGGGCGCAGAGGGTATTGAAGAGCGGGAAGTAGAGAAGGGGGGGCAGAAGGGGGGGTGCTGGGAGAGGGGGGGGGTTAAAGGTAGGGGGGGGGAGGGGGAGAGAGAGTACGCCAAAAGGGGTGTTATAGCGGGGGGTGGTCAAGATCTCCCAGAACTTGGGGATTTGATGGTTGGGGCGTGTTAATGTGACATTGGGCTTCTAGATATGTCGGTAGGAGAGGGGAGACACGTTTCGTCTTAGAGTTATTAGCGGCCAGAATAGGTGTGTACATGGCAGCTGTGGCCCCGCAAAGGGCTGTGTGTAGGAGATGATGGTTAGAAAGACCTCTTCGGACAGCAGGAGAGCATCTCTCCATTGTCTCAAGTTACTTCTTGCACCACTTCTTATATGTTAGTTATCGAAGGGGGGGGGAAAAGCAGAGTTCGTCTCAGGAACGGACTGCCACGCTACACCTACGCCGCCGAGGAGGGGATGAATCGGAGCCTACTTTTCGCTGTGGTGACGGTGGCCGAGCTTGCAGGTCTAGGGGGCTGGCAAGGCAACAGTAGGTCAGCGGTCACCAGGTATTTTGAGGTGTGACCTCCTCTAAGTAATTTTTGTGGTGGAGTTCCCGCGGAGTATATCCGGGAAGATATGTTGTCCCAGGGACAGGGTCCACCAACTGTGGGCACCATAAGAGTCCACTTTTGACGCAGACCTCTCTCCAACGCAGAGATCGGTAGCCCGTGGTAGATTTGATTTCTTCTGACTGGAGGGAGATACTCAGCGGAAACGTATTGTTAAATGTTTTCTTGGTTGTGGTACATATGTAAGTTCCTGAGGGCATTTTCCCAAATACTTCCCAGTCCTCTCGGTCTATAAACTATATCCTATTCTGCTGCCCATGACAGCAGTAGGCAGCGGTGGGGACTTTGTTAGTCCCTCTAGCTCTGTGTAAATTTGTGTTATTGACCTTTTGGTGATCTGTTTCGTTGAAGTCGCTCCGACACCTGTGCGAGGGGAAATTCCACGTGGCTAATGTTGGGAGAAAAGTGCCGAATTTGTACCCGGTACTTGAAAACAACGTTCAGTCTAGTCTCGTCATACTGGTTGTAGATTTGGTAGCAGCGAATTCACGACGGCTCAGACCGAGCTCCGGAAAGAGTGTAATGTAGCCGCCCCGCTTTGGTCGCGACCATTGCGTTCAAATGTCTGGGCTCACAGCAGGGGAAAATTCACGCCGCCACCTTCGTGTGGATTGGTAGATTTGGGTTGTAGCGGAATGTGAGATTGTACTTGAGTTTTGCTTTCGTCAGTCTCCCCAGGTGTGTCCTATTGGGCCTATTTGAATTTGTATTTGGGCTGTATCTCCTGCTCAGGACACAGGCAAGAGGTAGTGAAGCGTTCCGGCATATGACGTTTCTATATCCAGCAGCAATATTGATTGGGTGTGTTCCGACTACCACCTTCTCATGTGCGGCCAGATAGTATTTGTTAATGTCTGAAACTCCCAGGTTCCTCCTCTCCCCTGAAGCCAAGCGAACTGCCTGGGGACCTCTAGGGTTGTACCTTGCCAATAAAAGGGGAACGATGATTTTTGAATATTTTTTTCAATTCTGAGCAGGGTGTGGACCGGGGAGTTGAAGCTAAATATAATATTAGGGAGTATATTCATTTTGACCGAGATCATTTCTCCCGATTCCATGAATTTGATATCCCCCCCCCCCCCCCCCCCCCCATTCCAAACTTGTTTGTTTTATGGAACCAGGTCGGATGAGTTATGTTATTAATGATTGGAGGTCCTCGATAATCTAACTCCAAGTATTGAAAAGAGGAACTCCAACGGTAATTAAAGTTAGTGAGGAGTTCACCCTGGCTTGCAGACTTAAGTTACGGGCTTCTGATTTGTATTATTTCATCTTTTTGTTTTCTTTTTTTTTTGGATTTAGGCCGTTTGAGAGTTTTTGTGATAGTTGATAGATAGTGGTGTAGGTTTTTTTTTGTTTTTGTTCTTCTTTTGAAGGGGTACCTGCGTTGGGGTTTGGAGAGGGTTAAGATGCATCATCTGAGAATCGAGAAATTTTATGCTGCCTCTTTCAAATCTCTCCTGGATGTCTTGATTTGAGTAGTATTGCTGAAGCCCGTGGTTTATAGTTAGACGCAAAGAGAGAGGAGATAGGGGGCACCCCATGGTAAGTACCATTAGTTATCCTAGATATTTGGTTAGTCCCCCTGGTAGTTTTACGTTGCTGAGGCGATTGATATAGGCTAAGGACCCCCTCTAGTAGTGTCTTTAAAGCAAATTACACATGTCTGGTCCAGAAAATGCAGTATATTCTATCGAACGCCCTTCTCTGCGTTAGTAATAACAGTGGCTTTGGTGGCCTGTGAGGTGGAAATGACGATAATATCGGATTATTCGAGGTTGTCTCCCCGCAACAAATTCCGACCTGATCAATGTGATTAACACGGTAATATTGGGCTTTAATCTGTTTGCTAAAATTTGCTATAAGTTGACGATCATGTTGAGGAGGATGAGATTGGCGGGAGTTCCACTCATTGCATCGGGGATGGCCGTCCTTAGTTTATTGCCAAATTGGCTAGAGACATGTTGGGGGGGATTTGGTTCCTTCATGAAATGGTTGAATGTTTTAGCAGATGCGTGGGTAGGGTGGCAAGAATCTTCTATAGTAGACATTGTGACACCGTCAGGGCCGAGGAGACTTAGGAGATTGAAGATTTGACCGCCTCTTCACAGTTCTCGTTTGAAATCTCAGCCATGCGAGGGGACTGTGTTTTTCCTCCTAGTCAGGAGGGGGGGAGTGGGACATTTATAAATATTTGAGTTAGGTTTATGACCGCTATCGGTTCGGCTCGGCCAGTTTTAGTCTTAGGTTGTATGTTCCGGGTGGGAGTATTAGTCAAAATTCATGCTGCATTTTGCGTTCACACTATATTGAATTTCTACAGACCTAAGCGTGATCGCCGGTATGGGAGCTTTTGTGTAATCCTCTTAAATTTACTGGCTTAAAGTCTGTCAGCTTTGTTCCTTTGTCATATATGTTGATTGGTCCAGTGAGGGCCTTTTCAACGTCTTCCAAGCTGGTGTGTCGAAAGTTTTGCTTAGCTATCTATAAATGGTTGTAGATGTTTTGATGGGTTGCTTTATGAAGCTTGCGCTATTACTTTTATATTATCTGTGAGTTCTGTTATTTAGCGTTTGGCGGGCTTTGTTCCTGTGGATGGATGGAAAGAAATTTTCCTATGATAGTTAGCCTTATGCGGCTTCCCATAGGATTGTGGAGAGGAGACTGTTCCATGTGGACAAACGCCCCTCTGTGTAGCGTGACGTCTGTATGTTCCTGGGTTCTTCCCGACAACAGTCTTCTAGGGTTAATTATAACAAACAGGATCATGCAAAAGTATTATGCTGGTAATCAGGTTTTGCATGCTGTATGTTCATCCAAGTAAGGTAATGCAGCTTTAAATGGGAAGTAGAGGCTACTCAGATACTTTCATTCAGCAGTTGAATTATTTCAGGTTACCCATATTCTCCCCACTTGTATTTCAAGAAATAAAACCAAATCATCTAAGCCAAATCCATCCCTTTCCGGGATTAAATACACCATCCAGAATTAGTCTCTCTAACAGCGGATGCCAACTATATGGTCCCCAGCTTAAACACTGCTCTCTCAGTTAGGGTAACAGATACAGCAAGTCTTAGCAACAGCAATAACCATTTGTTTTGGCTTGATCTGTGCGTGGGGTCCCGGCGGCAAATCCTCTGTACTGTTGATACTGTGGAGGGGCGTCAACCCCGATACTGGATGCAGGGGAATAGCCGCGGATACCCCAGCTCCCGGATCCAAGGAGAGAGAGGAAAATGCAAAACCTCTTTGCCTTCTCGTACCTGCTGCATGTGATTAGAAGAGCAGGTGAGGGAGAGAACTCGAGCCAGGGTAAATTGGGGTTGGATTTCATCCAGATGCCATCTGAGTTAATGGGAACGCGGGGAACGGATCATTGTAACTATTCTGACTTTCTGCCTATAAATGGGGCAGAAGAAGTGCCTAACTCTTGGACTATGTCACGTCCCCTCCCCAGCTCACACCTACTGGGGGGTTGAGCGGGCCCATGGACTCACATGAGGTGAGCGTTCCTACGAAATACTTGAGTAACTCTAGTACACATCAAGATTCACCATGATACGAAATGACTGTTTCCTATTGTCAGTGGTGTCCAACCAAATTTTTTTTTTTTCTTTATACTACAAGCGCCCTTTTTGTTCATCTTAAAGGGCATAAACCCGGGTATTGTAATGTCAGTTTAGGACATTTCAACACAGAGATACCAAGTATAACATGAATATTGACAAAATGCGGTATTTGCAAAAGTTAAGTGTCCGGGGAAATAGTCACCCGTGTATAAAAAAAACAAAAATCGGCTCAGTTTCCCCCCCCCCCCCCCCAAACATTTATTTTGATTTGTTTTTGTTTTTTTTTTGGGACTTCCAGGTATATTGCATCCTTGGACTTTTTTGATAGCCCGCTTGCAACCTGCAAATGATGGACTGTTCTTTAGCTTCTGATGAGGCCCCCGTGGGACCGGATTCCTTGGCTCCACAGTGGGTCCAGTTGGTGAGATATCTATGGAACTATTCAGGCGCCGTGGTAAACCTTCGTTGTTTTTTCTTTTTCAATCTTGGATTTACCTTTATGTGCCATGACAGGCCTTGGGTTTTCGGAGACATAGTTGCCTTGTACAAACGTAGTCCAATTAACCCACGTCATAGGTATGTCAACAGTTTGTGGATTCAGGAACTGCCACCCACTTGCTAATAAAACCTCTTCTGTGGTGGTCTGGTGGTCACTGGTTTGATAATCTCTGGACAACGTAAGGAAATTGAGGATCTGGATTTTTGCATCCCAGTCAGGGAGAATATCTCAGGACGGGGCCTATATGTTCTGAATACAGCAGCACAATCAAGTAATTCTTCTCCTCATCTTGTCATCAGTGAGGGATTGCGTACGTGCCGGTCTCCTTTGTGCGCCCGTGTCTCTTTTAGACCTTGGATTCTTTCTCCAAACGTAATCTTTATAGCAAAGTGTAATATTGCAACCAGCATGAAGATCACGTATAGGGAACGTACAGCTCTGCTTGGTTAGGGGGGTAGGATATTCTGATAGCAGACATGAACCCACTTTTAGTTTCGCTTTCCCATGTCCGCATCTGTTTCAGAGCGAGGTTAACTCTGTTTCATTTTCTCTATTCGTGACTGCCATCTGCAGGTGCTCCTTATGGGTTTGTCAGCGTCAGTGCAGCCGGGCCCCTAATTGCAGTGGGGCCAGCTGCTTTGTAGATATAGGCTCTCGCTTTCATAGCGCAATGTCAGGCACAGACCACCTGACGGACGGAATCTCCTCTCTCTCTGGCGCATGTATATCCGCTCAGACATCTGTCCTTCTGCAGCTCTTCAACCCTGATCGTGCAGACCTCCCGCAAGGGGTCTTCCACCTCATTCTTGTGCTGTCTGGGTTTGCATCAGCGCCTCCATTTTTTGTTGGACTCTGCAGTTTGTGTCGACATGGATCCCGCTGATTCTGCTATTATGCAGTGCTTCTGCATTTCTAACTTTTCCTGGATCAATGGCTTACTCCTTTTCTGCTTGGCGAAGCTTCTGTACCTCACCCTCACTGATCTGGGTTCAGTCAAGTCATGAATTGTTCGGTCGTAAGATTACATTCTCTTTTTTACAGTCTCATAATATACTCCGGCATTCTCATAGTTCTCAATCTTCCCAGCTCTGTGTTTCAGACCGTGGCCCTCCAGTGATGTGGAGTTTTGCACCTCTGTGCTTGAGCGTGTGAACTCTGCAGAGCCGTCCCGATTCTGTTGTAGGATAGCAATCGATTTTGTCCGACTGAATTGTTTTCCCTCTATGGTGGCAAATACGGTGTTGGATTTTCGGACTAGTCGTAACCTATTCCAGCTCACTCCGGAAGAGAGGACTCTGTTTTTTCAAGCTCGTGCTCTTGTAAAACTGGAAGATACAACCTCTGTAAATCGTGCGTCGCTTCTGCACTTCTGTAACATTCTCGACTATTCCCCAAATTCTTGCCACAGGGATTTCATAATTCATGCGTGCCAGCTTGGTAGTGCAGAAATCAAAGCCTCTTTATCCTGGTTCAAGATGTACGCTTACCTCTGCTCCTCCTTTCTACTTTGCCCCACGGTTCGTGGCATTCTGACCCACCCAACAGGGTCGGCTCCGGAGTCTGCAGCAACAAAATCTCGGCGCGCATATTTGTCGTGACGCAGAGTCCTTGAACAGCGCGTAACGGTTCAAGTGGCTTCACGAGTCAAGTACCTGTGAGCTTGAGGAAACAGTTTTCTATTTTATGTATTCATTCTTTTTGCGTTGCATTAGCCCCAGAGATATCAGTGTACTGAGGCAACAACTCACTGGTAGGAGCTTCCACTCTCGCTTGACTCAAAGGGCGGGTTGCGATGCTTTGAGCTGTTTGTCTTATGAAAATTTTGGGGCACCAGAATCTCCAAATGGTGGACCCGGGCATGTGACACGACAGGGGGTCCAGAAACCAAATTCACCTGTAGGTAGGCGCTCTCTCCAGGGGGTCCACACACGAATAGTATGATTCATTCAGTCATAAGAGAAGTCATCGTAGTGCCTGAAGGGACAACGGTTTTGCAGGATATGTACAGTTGATCAAAACAAACATTTCAAGTACGGCACTTTTAGAAAACCCGGTAGGGAACAATTGCTCGCTGCAATTTCACTCAATTCAAGCAACTACAGACAGCAGTTGCTAGCATGCAATAACTCACTTCAGTCAAGAGGGCATAAGCTTTAAAAACAGCACTTGCTAGATGCAATTTTTTTTTTCTGTCAGCCAAACATGTGGTTTTCTGTTTGGGGTTTCAGGACGTGCTATTGCGCATGTCCACACCTTCGCACATTCTTGTGTATGCTAGAAGCACAAACTGAAATATACACAGGGAACAGACTGTCACTATAAGCCTCTGTATTTTACTTAGTGTGGGAGCGGCCATTTATTACAACCCCCCGCATTATTTGCAAACCACAAGTCGTTAAGTGTGATGCCCGGCCATTCCCACATTATGTGACAAAGGCACCCATCATTTTTGTCGCACGCTGACGTCGTCTGGGTTCTTACCGACCGTCCTAGGGGGTTATTAGGATTAGTGACATGAAAAGACAGACGGATCATGCAAGTATTGATTATGCTTGTTAAACTCAGGCTCTGAGTGCTTATTTTATCCAGAGTAAGGAACTGCCGCCTTTAACATCGTGCAGGTAGATGGTACATCCAGATACTTATCATTCAGCCAGATCACCTTATGTCGAGGGTTACAATAACGTTTTCCCACACTATGTATAATTAAGAAACTATAAGAACCCAAAAGTCATCATAAGCACCAAAATCCTATTTCCCTTTCAGGGAATAAAGTACACATCAGAATTGACGTCTGCATTAAAAGCTGGATGTGCACACAAGCTACAACGTGTTCCCTGCAGCTTAAAACAATGCTTCTTTCATGTTTAGGGTCACAAGGATACAGCACAGTTTGTTTCTAAGCTACAGCCATTGCATGCTAATGAAACCATTTGTTTCTGTCTTCATCTGTTCGTGTGGTGGGTGTGTGGTGCCAGGCAAGGTGTCCTGTGGGGGTCGTGGTTAGCATGGGCTCGTTGTACCGTCGGAAGGGGCGTGTCAACCCATGATAATGGATTGCAGGGGAGCAGCTGGATAACCCCAGCATCCAGGCTAAGGAGGAGAGAGTGAGTGTATGAAATGCAAAACCTCTCTAGCTCTAAAGTAACATGATGAATGTGATTAGAAGAGAGGGAGGGCGAACGAGAGCCAATGGTAATGGTGTGAGGTTGGATTTCCATCAGCTTGCCTGAGTGTAATGCGCGAAGGGTGGACACGGATAAATTTGTAACTCGTCCTGCACTTTTCTGCTCTAAAAGGAGGCAGAAGAAAGAGCCTAAACATCTTTGGACAGTCACACCACGTTGAGGAAGGAAATAGTCCTTAAGTGAGGATCCTTCTCTTCTACTCAATCTATGGCGGTGATGTAGGTAGTGAATGTCATTCAGTCGATCCATGCATAGTTGATTATTTTTTCGAAGGGGAATTTGGACAGTTGTCAGGGACTGATGGGGCTGTTTGACCATGTGGATGAGCCAATGGTCTTGATTCATGGCTGCCGCAAACAATGTGGTGGTCAAACCTTGTCTGGTCTATTACGAGAGTAAGTCTGGTGAGGTCGCTGCTCGAGTAAAACGTATAGTCCCTCTGCCCCTTTGCAGGGTTGGGTTCTCAAATCGTCCACTAACGACATTCGTGTCATGATTAGGTCCCTAAACTTTTCCCATTTTGATCTGGGATGTGTGGTTGGAAGGGAGGGGCCCACTTGGGTTGATCTGTACCGACGGAGGGGGTTTTTTTATTTAAGACCATGTTTAGGTCTCCATCCCAGTATTATCGATGACAGATATCCCGAGGTCAACGCCCGTCGCGGAACAGTTTGTGGGAAATTCTGTCATTGGATTCTTCGTTTGGGGCAGGAAACACATTAGATGTAGAACTCGAATTGGCGAGCCCGCAAGGGAGCCATTACAATGAGCGAAGATCTACCTTGGGGTCAGCCGTTGTGTGTACATGAATTAAAGAGGGGTGCCTTGTCTAGATTCCAGGATAGCCACACACCATTTTCTTCGCTACTAAAATGATGCCACAAAAAGCACATTGGGCAGGAATTTTCTGAATAAAATTTGGGGGGTATTGTGATGAAATGTGACAGGAGTCCTCCTGCATAGGCAATATGATTGGTATCCCCTGATTTTTTCATGTATGAAAGAACAGTAGCCTTCTTTCGGGTTATTCTGGAGTTCCCTTTTAACTAAGGAACGGCTTGTTCGTGGGGCTTAGTGGGCCATTGTTGGCTTTTAGTTGTCCCGGTGGTCTTGGGGTCCCTCACTGTTCTCACAACTAGGGTGGAGACGTTGTGGTATGATTCTAAGCACGTGTGGATTGAGGTCGTCGACTAGGGGGCTGGGCCGGACTCTTATAGGGGGTCACTGTGTGTTGCTGGGGTTTGCTTTGGGGGAGGGGGGAGAGGGGGTGGAGAGAGGGGGGGTAAATAAAAGATCGCCTGGGACAAGGGCCAGCACCGGTGGAGAAAAAGAGTAGAAGTAGGGGACAAGCAAGTTTTGAGTCCTTGAAATGGTTTCAGCCTGGTCTTGGCCGACCGGCGTTTGGTTGGGCGCCGCTGTCTGGGCGGATGGAGGTCTGGATTCGACGGGTCGGTCGCAACAGAGAGGGGGGCTCAGACCCTGAGCTACTACGTAGGTGTGGGCTATGTTCACCAGGTTCGTCACCGTAATGTACTCAATTTAGGAACCCCGCCAATTATTATATTTGCGGGTGATTAGGATGGGTGGGTGAGGGAGGGGGAGGGGACACAGGCAGCGGGGGCGGGGGGCAGCATATATGCGTCTACGGGGGGGGGGGGTGGCGAGAGGGAGGGACAAAGGGGAGGGGGGGGAGTCCGACTGGTGGTGTTAGTATTTCTAAGGACTGTTACGTTCTGGGGCAGCATTATTCATGATGAGTCCAGGGTCTCAGGACATATTTGTTGTCTAGGCCGCAGAGAGCTCCCCCTACGGGATCTGACAAGTTTACATGCATAATCTAACGATAAATTTAATACGTCATAACAAGATCTCTAACACCATGTCTTCCACAGACAAATAGCAGCATCTACTAGTGCTAGAGATACAGTCTATAGACCAAGTGTGAAGCAGGTTTGATAAACATAGTCTGAGTTTGGTTTGTGCAGTCAGCTTGTGTAAGACAGGTGTAGTTGATATGCTCGCTCTTTTTTAGGTGTGTACTATGTGCTCGATTGGCAGGTGGGGGGGTGGTAGCTGGGTATAGTGTGTGGTGGGGGAAGTTCATTCTTAGTCCTTCGTCCTAGGGGTGGCTGAGGACGCTTTTAGGGAAGGTGGGAGGAGGGGGGGGGGTCGAGGGGAGGTGACAAGGTAGTGTTGACGGGGTGGTGTGGTTTGTTGAGGAGAAGGGAGGTATGCTCCTAACTTATCCTGCCGGTGGGGGCGGAGGAGAGCAAAGGGTGGGGGGGAAGGGCGGGGGAGATGAGGCAGCGCCTTTAGGGAGGGAGGCGGGGGGAGGGGAGGGCGGGGAGGGGATGGGGTGAGGGGGAGGAAGCATTATAAGGCTGTCGTAGGAGGGGGGGTTTTGGTGGTGAAGTATGGTTTTAGCCGGACGGTCATGGTAGTTCCTTTATTGTTGTATATATATATGAAAAAATCACATTCAGTTGGCACACTGTAAACAACAGAAAAAATGCTGATGCTTGTCCCATATGCACATGTAAATAAATAGGTTTTACCAGATTGGAGTCCGGAAAAAACGAGACAGCACACAGTCTAGTAAGTCCAATAGAACTATATTCAGTATAACATGGCACCACATATATATATATATATATATATAAAGAAAAAGAAATTGAAGTAGCGCCGCTAAATAACCCAATGAATGATATAAATATTAATAAAAGAGACAGTAGCTATAATGGGTATGCTTAGAGGGGCGTCTAAAGTTGGGCTGATATAAGGGCGTGGCTAGATTCCGGCCGCCACTTGCCCACGAACACTGCTGCTGTTTGACTGAGAACTTTGGCTCCTGTGTGTGGCTCTTCCGGACAATAATCTATCACATTAGTGACATTGGAGGCGTTTGTTTCCTGGAGGGACCTGTCCTATTGAACACCAAAGGTGAAGGACCCCTTTTCCGGTTCCGGTTCCACGGAGGAGACTCACGTGACGACGCCATTGATTGCGGACGCATGCTGGTGATCGAGCTGCTTGGCACATGAGAGCCTGTCTCATACACGCCTATATTTGCTGTATCTTTGTGAGTGGGCATTTGTAAGATTTTATGTTCATTTAATACATTTTTATTGTGGTAATGCACTAGGTGTGCGCCTGTTTCTTATATATAAATAAAATACATTTAATAAATTCCTAGTAAGAACAACATTAGTTTTTGACATAAATGTATTTATTGTATTACATTATACTACAATTAGTCCTTGTTACGTGTGTGTGTGTGTGTGTGTGTGTGTAAATGTCGATCTAGAAATAAAAGCCAGGTGTGAATGACTAGTTTCCTGAACCCCTTAACCAGTGTCTGGATGTCCCCGCTTCACAATATCTGAAGCAGCAATCCTGCCTGGGATCTTACCTGATCCGCAGTCCCTCAATGTCCAGGTACCCTTATTCCCGCAATGTTATACATTGGAGGGGAGGTGTTCCCTACCTGTCTTCTGGGTATGGGGGGG